>OVAX01000174.1:0-114710 GCA_900406405.1 Lepidium africanum
AGTAGCTAGTTCATTATATGAATTAGTTTCCACACCCATAGCTTAACCTTCTTTTCAAGCCGTCATGTTTTGTGAGCGTTGTTAGGCCTTATTTTCGGAATGAGCTTGGTAGAAAGTGTTAGGTTTGAGCCAACAAGGATGGTTTCTCATGTAGTTCCGGATTCACACTTTTTGAACCGGATAGGACTAGGTGGAAAATCTATTTTGGGTGAGAGTGTATGTGTGATGAGCTTAAAAATGTTGATTTGGGAAAAGGTTAAAGTAAAGTGATCATCATGTGTGTTCATGAAGGATTAGAAGAAAAAGGGGATTGAAAATTTGAAGCAAAAAGGGTCTAGTAAAGGGTTTTGGAAAGCAAAGAAAAGGGTAAGTGGTTCAATGGGATTGAAAAATAAAAAGATTAGAATCAAAAGGATTTAAAAAGAGTTGAACCATAAGTATAAGTGTGCCAAACCCACTAGATGTCCCTAAGTATAAACCTCTCTCCTTGAAATGTAATGAAGCAAAGAAGTTATAAGTTGATTCAATTTTGAGTAAAAGAGTGAGAATTGCCTTTGAGAGAAGGGTAGAAAATTAGGATCAATGGGGATTGTTTTAGCTTTAGGTGAAGTTCGTTTATGGGTATTTGGGTAGATGGGATTCTATCTTTGTATGGATTGGCTTGGACCTTTAGCATTCTTCTAAAACTCATTTCATTCATAGAGAGATCCTTGCATTTGAGCACATTGAGCCATATGGATGAAGAGATCATTTTTATCTTTTAACCTCACCCTTAGCCAAATGAGTTCATCGAATTTGCATAGTATGATTCATGGTTTGAACTTAATGAATGTTAAAAAGGTTGGTGGATTTGAATGCATTGTGTAGGTTAAGATTGGATTTGAGCTAAGTTGTGATGAGTATGGCTAAGATCTTTAAGTAGACTTGCTCGCTTTGCATCCTAGAATTACTGACTTAGTCATTGAGCTTAACATTGCATCATAATGTCTTGTTTGCCTTAAATTCTCGGTTTCAACCTCTTCTTTGGATTATTGTCTTGTTTGCTTGAGGACAAGCAAAAGGCAAGTCGGGGGAAGTTGATGTGTCTCATATTTAGCCTAGTTTTCATCTCATATTAGCATCATTTTTTTAGTCTTTTAGTTGCACATCATGTCATTTTAGAGTCATTTTGTGTCTAGTTGTGCATTATAGTCATTAGGACATGCATTTGCATACTTTTGGTGTTTTCTGGTATTTTAGGTGAATGAGACCATGAACTAAGGATATAGGAGCTTAAGTAAGGAATTGGGATGCTTGGAGGCTTGGACAATGCATAGGAGTTTGGACAAGACAAGGCTGCGGCCGCGACCCGTCCTGCGACCTGCATAGGTCGTGGGTACAGACGTACGTACGTACGTCCGTGTTACCATCCGGATGCAAGAGCCATCGACCGCAAGGCCATCCGCGATCCATTCATATCCACGACCGGACACGCGAGTGGATGCGTCGCGGATCACAACTAGCCTAGGCCGCGACCAACCCTCTCGACCCGGCCGGGTCGAGACCTGCGAACCAGTCTTTGGCTAGCTCCACGCGACCGTCCCGCGACCCATCCAACCCGTGACCAGTTCATCCGCAGCTCCACATGACCCATCTGTAGCCCATCTAACCCGCGAGAATCATCCGCAGGACACGACATGACCTAGGCTGCGACTTGTCCGGGCCACGGCCGCGTGAACCAAGACACTTTTAATTTTTGGTTTTAGCCAATTTTATCCGGTTTGTCCCGGTTTTATGGTTTATTTTAAGTAATCTGAAACCCTAATCCCATGTGTATAAATACATGGTGTAGGGATCAAACACACAATGCTTTTAATTTCCCTAAAGTTTTTTAGATCGAGCATATAATTTTCTCTCTTTTTCTGAAGAACTCTTTGAAGATTGTAGAACAAACTTGGAGATTCCTTTTGGATGATCCACTTCTTGCTCATTTCTCAAGTGATCTTGAGTCTTTACTTGTTTATTTGCTTATTTTCGTTATACTTAATCACTTTTGCTTGTTTGATTTCCTTATGATGATGTGTGAGTAGTTCTCTAGAATGGTTTAGGTTATGGCTAGATCTAGGATTGGGTAATGGTTAATTGATGCTTAGGATCATTAGAGCCTCCTATCTAGGTGTTCTTAATGCTAGATTCATCTTGATCACATGGATTTAGATGCTAGGAAAATCATCGCCCGAGAAGTGTTTGATGAAATTCCCGAATGACCTATTTTAAGGATCTTTCTCCATAACCATTGAGAGATGATGTTATGGGATTGATTGGTCATAGTGGACATGACTGTAAAGCATTTGGGAGTCTTGATCTAACAAATGAGAGTTTAGTTGGGTCATTTCTCTTGAATAGTGATTAGTGCCATGAGAGTGGGCTAGTCTTGCTATTATTGTTGTGTTCCATGCCCTAGGCGGTGCATTCATTGTCTCCTTGTTGCATCATTCATCATTTTCCCTGCTTCTAGATCAATTGCCATGCCCTAGATCATTCGTCTTTATCATATAGTTAATTCCTTTACTTAATTTCGTTGTTTTGGCCTTTTTAATCTTATTTGCTTTGCTTGTTGGTTTGGTTAAGATTAGTTTGCATTTTCTTGCTTTTGTTTTGCTCATTTCTTGCTTTAGTTCTTGTTTGCTTGCTCGCTTCTCATCATCATCACTCTAGATTACCCAAAAATCTTGCAACCCTATTGTGCAGCCTCTTACTCCTTTGGGTTCGATCCTCAAGTGCTTACCAATGACATGATTGTGTGAGCATTTTTTGTTATAAATCTAATTGATTGTGCCTTAGTAAACCCACAAAATGCACACCCATCACCGGTCCCAGTCTAGTCTGACTGACGAGTTGGACTGATTTGGCTTGTGAAATCTCAGTTCGCAAGGTCCTCTATTCATGCGCTTTGTCTTAGGCTGATCTTTGCTGTCTTTATGCCAAATCCACTCCAGAATGCTCCAATAAGCTCAAAAGTACCTGAGATGTTCCAAATGCAACGTATATACGTAATGAATGCAATGCAAGCCTAAAAGAACTCTAAAATGCTGAATATGCAATGTTAATGAATGCAAACGGATGTGAATTGTGCAGCTAAAATGGGGTAAAATGCATGTATATCAATTGTCCAGTTGACAGTGTACTCTGTTTCTTCCTATCCAGCTAGGTTTGGGATACTTGTGTGAAGGCGTTATGTCCTTGAGAATGTACTCCATGTTTCTGTAGTTCGTTCCCAACTTTCAGCTTTAGAGATTGCTTCCTGGACTTTGATTTCAATGTTAATCCTGGCTCCTTGAATAACAGTTTCATTGCGTATCTTCCATATGTACCAAAGGACCAAAGGGTAACATTTCACTTTATTATAATTGTCTCCTCTTGGTTGAGGTTGAGTCATTAGAGATAGAAAAACTACGTAGTGATGGAGTTTTATGAGAAACCTCGAGAAGGAATTGGTATATTTGAAAGAGCCCACGCTTGCGTAGCTGTGGAACAAAGGAAAAGGCAAGGGTTTATAGTTTCTGCATTGTTGCCACATATAGTGCAGGAATCATCATTTAATACTTTCCTGCTTTTGAGTTGTTCCCTGATTGCTAAAGCTCCTGATAAGGCTCTCCATAGGAAAATTGCAATCTTTCTTGGGATCTTGAGATTCCAAATCTTGTGTTTGAGTGTTGTGTCTAAAAGAGAAGAAGTCTAGGAAGCCCTCGAGAGAGTCAGAGAATTGTTGTAAGATGTCTTGTAACCACTTTGTACTGTGTACTCTTCAGAATGACTATAATACCAAGCCCAAGAATCCTTCTCAGTAGTACATGGGGGAGACTCTAAAATCATTTTGGCACTAGCTTCAATGAAGGTGTCTAATACTTTAGAATGATTCCAACCTTCCCCAGATATTAACTCTGATACCTTGAGATCAACATTAAACCGTGGTTCTCTGCTAATTGGAGCTCTAGGATGATTATACAGTGCGTGTTCCAAACATAGGTGTCCTCATGGTCCCCAATTTTTCTAATGAGCCCCTTAGTTAGCAATTCTTTCCCAAGATACCACTTGTTAGACCATGCATAAGAAGGCTAGAGCCGTTACCACTTGTTAGAAAGTCTGAGTTGCTATAATATCTAGCTTTGGAAGCTCTTGCCAGTAAAGAATCATGATATCTTATCAATTTCCATGCTTGCTTAGCCAGTAATGCCTGGTTAAACTGTTCAATACCTTTGAAACCCATCCCCCCCTCTTTCTTGGTTTTGCACATGGTCTTCCAAGATACCCATGGGATCTTCCTTTTATCCTTAGATGAACCCCACCAATATTGGGTGATGGCACTTGTGATCTTTTGGCATTGGTGTTTAGACAATTTAAAACTCGACATAGCATAGACATGGAAAGCCATGGCTGCTGATTTGATCATTACCTCTTTCCCTGCCATAGACAAGGTTTTGGAGTGCCAGTTGTCTATGCATGCATCTAGTTTCTCTGTGATGAAGTTGAAAATCTGCTTTTTTGAGCCTCTAAAATATTCTGGTAATCCAAGGTATTTGTCAATACCATGATCAACTTGAATTTGCATGATGTTCTTTAGTTCCCCTCTTATCTGAATGGGAACTTTTTTCCCAAAAGCAATTGCAGATTTATCATAATTGATACATTGACCACAAATGTGTTCATATGTATCAAAGCATTCTTTCAGTGTTATAGCTTCCCGTGATGATGATTTACATACAAATAGACTATCATCTGCATACAACAAATGTTGTAGAGAGGGACCTCTATTGTTGAAACGAATCTCTGGGATGCTTTGGCTGTCCATTGCCTTTGTCATAATGTGAATTAAGGCTTCCGTTCCAATGAAAATTAGAAATAGAGATAGAGGGTATCCCTGGCGAAGTCCTCTCTCAGGTGCTATAAATCCATAAGGAGATCCATTGATTAGTACTGAATATTTGACTAATGATACACAATAAATAATCATGTTAACCCAGTTTCTATTGAAACCTAGCTTGATCAGAATCGTCTCTAGAAAGCTCCATTATATTCTGTCATATGCCTTGGACATGTCTGTCTTGATTGCCATGTACTCATGTTGTCCATGTGTGTTTGTGTTGAGGTGATGCATGATTTCATGAGCTAACAGAACATTGTCAGTAATAAGTCTTCTTGATGTGAATTCTCCTTGAGTTTCAGACACGACTTGTGGTAAAATGGTCTGTAATCTCTTGGCAATTATCTTGGAGAGTATCTTGTAGATGACTGTGCATAAGCTTATTGGTCTGAAGTTTTTCATCTCATTAGGGTTATGGCCTTTGGGAATAAGTGCTATGTGGGTATAGTTCCATTATGCAGGGAAGGATTTATTAACAAAGGCATCTTGAACTTCCTTTGTGACTTTAGCACCTATTATATCCCAGTTAGAGTGGAAGAAATTCCTTGTCATTCCATCAGGTTATGGAGAACTGTCACCTTTTATGCTGAAGGCTGCTTTCTTGATTTCTTCACATGTAACTGGGGCCATTAGTTGAGTGTTCATCTGATCTGTTACCGTTGGAGCTATGTCCCTCAGGATATCCGAGATGTTGGAAGGTTCAGTTGACTTAGAGATCACTGAAATAGGCTGCAACAATCTCTCCTTTAGATCCTTCAGACATTTAGATAATGTCATGTTTATCCTTTAGACTCACCATTATGTTTTTTGTTCTTTTGAATTTGACATAGTTATGAAAAAACCTGGTATTTTGGTCTCCTTGAACTAGCCATTTTTCTTTCCCTTTCTGTTTCCAGAATAACTCTTCTCCAGTGAAAAGGTTCCTTAAGTCGTCATTCAATATTGCTATCAGATTAAGATCTAGCCTAGTTTTGGTCATTTACTGATTAAGCCTGTCTTTGATAATATCAATGGGCTTCTTTCTTTTGTGAGCATTGATCTTTTTCCATTGTGTGATTTCTTTTCTATACTCTGCAATACAATCAAGGATGTTGTTTCTTGAGTTATTAAGACCTTTTGACCAGGCTTTAGAGATGATTTCTTTGAATCTTTTCGTTTGAGGCCATCTCTTATCAAAGCAGAAGTGAGTCATATATTTTGAGTTATCTGTCATTATGGTGGTGTAGAGGAGTCTATAATTTGAACCCATTATTGGCAAATAGGCAGTAGTTGTTCGAGTGTATTTTAGTAACCACTCAGAATTCCCATAACTGTGTTTTAGCCTACATTGTACCCATGTGCTGTTTCTATTTCCCATCCAAGAGTAGTGAGGACATGTACTGTTGATTTCGTGAATGTCGTAGTTTCTTAGGAAGGACATGTATTGTGTGAATGAGCTCTCCGGTCTTCTGGTGCCCCCTAATTTGTCTTCATTACTGGCGATTTCGTTGAAATCTCGCATTAAGAACCAGGGGTTTGTTCTGTTACTACCTAGCCTTTGTATCTTTTCCCAAACTTCACCTCTTAGACTTGTGGCTGGATGACCATATACTAAGGTGATGTTCACCAGTTCATTACCAATGTAAGCAGTGGTGTCAATATAGTTGGGACAACTTTCTGTGATGGAAATTTTGATGTGATCTTTCCATAACAGAGCTAGACCCCCACTGAGACCACGTGGTTCTACAGTATATAAGTGATCATATCCAATCTTTTTTTGGATTATTGCGAGATGATTGCTGTCATTTTTGGTTTCCATGAGGAACAAGATGTCCGAAAATAAGTTTTTTCATATTTCTTTTAGGCGTCGAACTGTCAAGGTGCTCCCCACTTCTTGACAGTTCAAACTCAGGACACTCATTGTTCCTTGGGTGGCTTCTAGATAGCCACCATACCCATATTCTGTGTAGAGGAAACAGAGTTAGGATCAAGCTCTGGGGATTCTGTGATTTTCTGTTTCTTCTTTGAGAAGTATTGCTTGATAGTTTTGTGCCTATTAGGGGGAGTGTGTGTTGAACTAACCATCAGAGCTTTGTTGTTCTCCATGAGGTTAACCTCCCTAGTTGTATCTATATTACTTTCTCTAGCTGTATTTATTACCAATAAGTCATCTTCCAACTCATGAGGTTTTGGTCGCTTCAAGAGCTGAGATGATATGTTGAGCTTATCCTTTCTCATGCTTCTGGTCATTGTCTAGGAATCAACCTGCAGGTTGCTAGGGAAATCAGAGCTTGACGTCCTATCCATTTGAGATTCATTGGCTGGGTTGTTTCCAGGTTGAGTAGGTTCCTTACAAGCGGCAGAAGTGGCTTGGTGACTTTCTTGATTTGAAAGTGGAGCTGATTATCTTTCACTATCATGTCTGGCTGGTTGATGATCCATTGTTGGGCACTTGCTTTCACTGTGAGTGAGAATTCTGCATATCTTGCAGAGGTTTCTTACTCTCTCAAAGTCAACTTTGACTGAGATTGTTTTTCCTGATGGGAGTATGAAGTTTCTGGAGGTTCTAATGGGATGCGAGGTATTAAAAAGAATTTTGACCCTTACATATGATTGTAAGTGCGTTTTGTTTGGATCAAAATCTAATTTCAGAACTTTACCTAGAGTGTTTGCTATGCCTCTAAAGAGATCAGGGGTGAAATGTTTGACCGAAATATCTGATAATCTAATCCACATGGGGATGGTTATTAGATCACCACCGAGAAATCTTTGTCTAGTTTAGCTATCGTGAAACCCCAATTTTCGAAATTCCAAAGTCTATTTTGAAGGATTTCTTCTATATCCTGTTTCTCTTGAAAGAAAAATTGGAATGCATCTCTACCTAAAACCATACTAGTAATCCTATTTTGTAATCTCCAAATCCTAGGCATTCCCATGATCATCCGAGCAATATTTTGAGAATCTGGATTCAGGAGCTTACCTGTTAGTGTTAGATGATTGTCTGGAACGTTGTTGTAGCTTCCAGAGCTGGGGAGATCAATAATTTGATCTTCTGTGATGGCCATCGATCTCATTTCTTCCACCAATTTGGAGTCCATTTACCAAGGAGAGGGTTAATGGAAGTGAGAGATGTGAGGAGTTTAAATACAAGGATCTGAGAGCAGATTTTGCAGAAATTTGATTTGATGACTGAATTGAATTCAGGTGACGTAAAATTTAAGATAGCAAACTGGGAGCTTCGAAGAAGAGGATTCAGATGAGAGAGTTAAGGATCACTAAGAAAGTTGAGTTTGTAAGATGAGGATTCAAGATTGTTGTCAGTGGTGTTAACCACTGAGAGGAATGTTGGCGAGGAAATCGTCGAGAGTTTTACCGGCGAGAAAATCGTCGGGAGGAAAGCTTGTGCCTAATATTTTCATATTTGTATAACAAATTATTGTTTCTAAAATTCAATATTTCAATTACTAAATACAGTAGAATTTTGAAATCCACAAATGTCACTAAACAATAATCAAGGACACTAAATCTGTGCGATATTTGGTGATGATATCGCAAAAAAAAAAAGCCATGAAAATGTAATTCACAGCACAAAATAAACGCCAAAAATAGTATTATGTAACATATAATTATTGCTACAAAAAGAGCATAATCTGACATTCAAAAATTTCGTAAAAAAATATTCATAAGCATATTATGTGTCATTAAAAATTGTTTAACAGCACGTAAAAAGTGATATAAAAAATAGCACTAAATAAATGCTTGGAAAAAGTATCTTATAGCAGGTAATTAGCGCTTTATTAGGTCCGACAACCATAGCATTTAAAAAAATGCTACGATAAGTGGGGGTCTATGGTAGTTGCGGCTGTCACAGTGTTCATGAAAACGCTACCATAGGCCTTTAGTAGCGTTTTCAGTGTGCTACTAAAGACCATTTTTCTTGTAGTGATAGCCAAAGAGGACATCAAAAAAACTGCCTTTATGACACGTTCTGGCCACTATGAATACACAATGATGCCTTTTTGGATTGACGAATGCCCCAACACTTTTATGAAGCTTATGAATAACATGTTCCAGGAGTATCTGGACAAGTTTATCATTGTGTTCATTGACGATATTTTGATTTACTACAAGAGTAGGGTGGAGCATGCTAAACACCTAAGGATCATGTTGCAGACATTGAGGGATCAGTAGTTGTATGCTAAGTTATCGAAGTCTAGCTTTTAGCAGAGACGGATTGGATTCTTAGGCCACATTGTGTCTCAGGAAGGTATTGTAGTATATCCAGAGAAGATTAACACGATATCAGATTGGCCTATACCTAAGAGTGCTACTGAGGTTTGTAGCTTTTTAGGGCTTGCATGATATTACTGGAAATTTGTCGAAGGTTTTGCAAGTTTGGCCAAACCATTGACACATCTCACATGCAAGAATGTACGGGTTGAATGGTCAAAAGCTTGGGAGCAGAGTTTTAGGATCTTGAAAGAGCGCTTGACTAAGACGCATGTGCTGGTATTATCAAGAGTATGAGTACCATATGGTTTACATGGATGCGTCAAAAACTGGATTGGGTTGTGTGCTTTTTTTTCCTTAAATAAACTGTTTATTAAGCAAGGCGGCCCAAAGCCGAGATCATGCGTTACAAAGAGAGAATTGGGTTTTTCTTAAAGAAACAAACAAGGCCCATCAAAAAAGCATTGAGATGAGGCAAATATGCCCTAAATTTGCTTAATGACGTCCACGTGTTGCTCCCAAGTACATTCCCCTAAAAAAATCGCCGACACGCCACCAGTGGAACTTTTCTGGGAAAAGTTGATTGATACTTTCTCTTCTTCGTCGTTCTACTAACAAAAAGACTAGAGATTGTCTTTGTAATTCCTCTTTAACGGTTGAATCTAAATATACTTTGTCGTTGAAATACATCTGCAATAACCAACTCAGGCTACTCCGACTAAGCGGAGATTTACTCCTCCCAGAGTTAGCTAAATTCACATCAACAAATAACTACCAACAACCTTTGATGGAATTGACAAACTGACTCTTAGATCGACTTAGAAAAAGATAAGATCTATGGATGTTATTCAAGATAAGATCGGAAATGATGAGAGACCAGAAATTATTAAGGATGTAAACACAAAATAGAACATGCAAGCACAAAATAACGATTAACTAAAACCATAAAACCAAAAGACATAACCAAAAACAACGAAAGAAACCGGAACAAATCCGGTGATTATACTCGGCAAATCTGAGGAGAAAGCCGGCGAAGCAAACAGGCAGCCCGGAGAAAGATGGTTAATTGTAACTCGCAAATTCGATGAGAGCTGCCAAATTAAGGGATTAACCCGACATGCAACCATAGATAGAAGAGATTAAAGCCAAAAGTAAAGTAGATCTGAGTTGAATAAGAGCAAAGGAAGGGTTCAACGATGGCGCTGTGGGAACCGCCACTCGCCGGACCTAGATCGGACTGAAAGTTAATGAAATGTGAAGCGTGTAATTTGATTGTAGGATATTTGATTTGGTTGTGTGCTTATGCATGAAGGTTAAGTTTTTGCTTATGCATTTAGGCAGCTGAGGAAACTTGAAGTTAACTACCTTACTCATGACTTGGAGCTTGCAGCTATGGTTTTTGCTCTTAAGGTTTGGAGGGCATACTTGTATAGCGAAAAGGTACAAGTGTTTAGTGACCATAAAAGTCTGAAGTATATCTTCACTCAAGTAGACTTGAATCTCAAGCAAAGGAGATGAGTACAGTTACTAGCAGACTATGACTTGGACATAGCTTACCGTCCAGGAAAAGCTAATCTAGTAGCAGATGCATTGAGCAGAAGAAGGAACGATGCAACGAGCACACAGGAAGTACAAGAGTTAGCAACATTGTAATCTAGCCTCTGAATTTGTGAAGTTACTATGGAAGATGATGTTATAGGATTGAAAGCAGTATACCATGCAAACTTACTGTGGAGGATTCGTGAGGCTCAAAAAAAAGGATGCTGCTTTACTGAAGTCAGTTGAGATTAGAGTTGTGGGTTACGAAACCATGTAGAATGGGACATATATCTTCAGATGTCAGGTTTGTGTCCCTGATGATAGAGATCTAAAAGAAGATATTTTGAAGCAAGCACCTCAGTCGTGTTTCTCAATTCATCCAGGTTCTACCAAGATGTATCGAGATCTGAAATGGTATCAACATTGTAGTGGGATGAAGCGAGAGGTAGCAGATTGGGTAGCAAAGTGCACCACTTGCCAGTTGGTGAAGGCAGAACATTAACTACCAAGTGGGCTTCTTCAACTGTTACCGGTACCAGAATGGAAATGGGACATAGTGACTATGGATTTTGTTACCAGACTTCTGAGAACATTAAGTCATCGGGATGAAATTTAGGTAATTATTGATCGACTTACCAAGTCTGCTCATTTTCTGGCATTCAGCAAGACAGAAACATCAGGTCGCTTAGCTCAGCGGTATGTTGATGAGATAGTCAGACTACATGGTATTCCAGTAAGCATTGTTTCAGACAGAGATCCAAAGTTTAGATCAAAGTTTTGGGGTGTATTTCAGAAGGCCTTTGGGACAAAGGTCCATTTGAGTACAACATACCATCCTCAGGCCGATGGTCAATCTGAGAGAACAATGCTAAGGTTGTGTTAAAAATATTTCAAGAGCATCATTTTACCCAAATTTGGAGTGCCTAGAGTTGTGATAAGCGATGAAGGTTCTCATTTTATCTACAAGCTATTTGAGAACCTATTGAAGAAGCATGGGGTCAAACACAAGGTAGCAACCCCTTATCACCTTCAAACCAGTGGACAAGTAGAGATGTCTAATAAGCAGATCAAGGATATTCTAGCTAGAGTTGTGGGTATTTCAAAGTGATATTGGGCAGTCAAGTTAGATGACACACTATGGGCGTATAAAACAATTTTCAATACACCAATCGGAAGAATTTCGTTTCATTTGCTGTATGGGAAGCCATGCCATTTGTTGGTTGAGATAGAGTACAAAGCACAGTGGGTAATCAAGTTTATGAACTTAGACTTGAAATCAACTCACAAAAAGAGGCTTATGGTTTACATGAGCTGGAGGAGGCGAGATTAGAGACTTATGAGAGGTTAAAAATATACAAGGAAATAACCAAAGCCTTTCATGATAAGTGATATACCTCATTTTTGTCGGTTTAAGCTCATTAATTTGCATATTTTCAGAGTCTTTGTTTGCATTTTAGAGTCTTTTTAGGTGGAAAACAGGTTTAATTTGGATTATACCCGTTGAGCATGGATTAGAACGAATCAGAGCAGTTTCTGGAATTTTAGCATAAGAATATTGATCGATCAATCAACACATTGATCAATCGATCACTCTCCTTAGTGAGAGCTGCGCACGACCTGCGGATCGACCCTTTACCCAAGGATTGATCGATCAAGCTGTTTGAAGGATGATGCACCTAACCTGGAGATCGACCAAGTTAACTTTGAGATCGACCGTTCAACACTAATCAATCGATCAATCCCTTGATCGGTCGATCCTAGAAGCTGCAAGGAATAAACCTAAAATTTTCCTATTTTGTACTTGCGAGCTTTAGGACCTATTAAGGCTCGTTTTATTTTATTTGCAAGGAAGAGAATAGTTCTATTACGGCTGAGATAGTTTTCTGTAAGCAGGGAGAATATTTCCTCCATACTTTTGAGAAGATTTCTGAACCCAATTTTATTATTCAATTACAATTTCATGTTTCCTTTCATCATGTCTTTTGTTTCTACTTTGATCATGTCTGAGTAGTTTCATAATCTGGTTTAGGGTTTTCGTGGATTTAGGAAACGATGATTGGGGATTAAATAAGATTTGATGATTAGAAATTTTCCATCTATATCTGTGTGTAATGCTTAAATTAGCTTGATCACCTAGTCTATGATTTTAGGTTGTTTACTTTCCAAAAGCCTATTAAACGCCTGAACTAGTGTAGATGAGCAATTAGTCTTAACAAACGACAGTTGATTGTTAGGATTAATTATAGACCGATTAAACCTATTCGATAGTGCATGTATACATCGTTAGAGCCAACGACAATTAGGATTTCTAGGTTGCTAAACAGAGTAATAGATACCACGACATTGGGTTTATTAGATTTTATGTTCAATTCGAGAACTGTGCTTAAGTGTTCCTGAATAATTTTCCTGGTTACATTCTTATTTCCAGATGAATACCCGATGCCTGATGCTTTTTAATATTGTTTACAAATCGTTTTAGTTATTAGTTTATTCATATTCAATCATAGTTTGCTATAGCTTTAATTAGAGTTGAATAGTCAATAATGCAATTTTTGGTTCTTCGTGGATTCGATCCCTAAGTACAACTATGATTGTTGTGCACTTGCAGAAGATTCATAGGGCTAAAACATGACCGTATCAATAAGAGGATTGCTCTTACGAACACAGCTAGTGATCAAATCCTTTTATTCAACTCTAGACTCAAGCATTTTCCTAGAAAGCTGAAATCCAGATGGTCTGGTCCATTCATATTTAAAGAGGTTTTACCTTATGGAGTTATAACCTTGGTTTATAAAGAAGGGTAAGAGTTTACTGTGAATGGTCAGAGAGTGAAACTTTATATAGCAAACGAAAAAAATTCTAGAGAGCACTTATGTGCATCTCTATGAACCCACCCAAATCTAAATGGGATGGATAGTTAAGCCTAGTGACTTTAAAAAGCTCATAAGGGAGGAAGTCTCACGGTATCCTTGTAAATATTTTTATTAAGTTTTTAATTTTTCTTTCTTTTTTTTCTTTTATCTTGATTATGATTTTTAGAAATCTAAGGAGTGCTCTAAAAGGTGATGTGGTTTAAGGTTTTGTTAGCAATTGGGGAAGGTTGAACCTCATTGAGCCAAGCCAAAAATTTTTTTACCACATTACCCAATATTTCGGAGAAGATTCAGTGCAAATTCTGGTGGACAGAAATCCAACTCAAGTAGGTGCAATCTTCCCCAATAGCATTTTCATAAAAGTTTAACTCGACCAGTCACGTTGAGTCAGAAAAAAAAGAGATTCATAGCATTTTCCACAAGATTTTAAATTGAGCTCTTGTATCCTTAATATTGCTTTTTTGGTTCAACAGACACGCAATTGCTTGTTAATAAACCCCTACATTATTTTTGGCAATCACTAAGGGTGATTTGATTGAAAAGGGTCCACCACAAAGATTCTCTCCACACCCACTTGCACTTACACGTTTTATACATACACACGATAAAAAATGGGAGCCCTCATTACTTGCACTTACACGATAGCCACTGAGTGTTTCTGTTGGTTACTCTTCTTTGTTGGATTTTTCCTTGTCCACTTGCACTTCATGCATCATTTTAACCAAAAGAGAAAGGGAACCCATGTGTTTGTCATTTGCATTCACTCATTTGATGTTAAAAGATTCTCTCTCACTCACTTACCACTCACATGAAAATTGATGGTTTTTATGAGAGAAAACTCAACATAAAGGTGGAGACTTCACTTGATGAATGAAACCACTTAACCCACAAAAGATGAACTCGATCTCAAGAGTGAAGAAACACCAACTTGTGGTTGAATCTACACAAACAAGACTTGATAAATCCAACACTATTATGGAATAGCTCGGCCTTAACACGAACATAGCGTCTAGGTGTGGAACTAGTCCAAGCAAAGTATTACAACACTTGGAGTTTGTGTCCTAAGGAAGTCTTGGATCTAAGAACCATTCAACTAGATCTTTAAGAGTAAATGAACCAAAAGTAAGAGAATATTTTGGGTGTAGATTTTAAAAGTCTTTAGGTTGAAGAGGACTACCATTAGGCAGCCTCTTACACGATATCTACTCCTAATTTTACATTGAAACTACTAACTTAAGCATAAAGAAAAGAGAGAGTTTTTGGCAACACTTCTTTGTATTTGATTTTGGATAACATTACAAGAAAGGTACGATGGCTATTTATAAAAGAAGAAAGATCATAAGGTTTCCCTAAAGCATAAAGCAAAGATGTTAAAGCATAATGCAAAAATGCTAAAGCATAAAGCATTCTCTAATTCAAACTAAAGCTACTTTGGCCTATGCTTTAGACTCATCATCCTTATCCTTTTGCTTCACCATTAAGTGTCTTATAGAGACTTTATTTAGGTCCAAACAACCTTGGCCCACGTCCCATATGATCACAATCATCAAATTTCATCATTTGAAAATTGTTGACTTTTTGGTCCAAAATGTTGACTTTTCTCGAATGCTTTCTTTTGGCCTTTTCTTGATCTTTTGAGGATTTGGTGTCCCTTATGGGTCCTTAATGGTCATTTTCCTCCTTCTTAAAGATCGTTTGGGGTCGATTCCGGCCTTCTCTTGATGACTTCTACCTTGACTCTCTTTCTTTCTTCTTCTTGACCTTAAAAGTCTCCGGCCTCTTCGGCCACTTCTTCTAGTCTCTTCGATATAGACTAATACCTTCCCCTAAGCTTGGTCATCGAGATACTCACAAAGGACCAAAGGCCTGCAAACCGAGAAAAATACCTCATTAAAAACTCCTAGAGAGAAAACCATGTGGGACAAAACTCTTCTGGGGGAAAAAGAGTATAGCTCATTGGTGGTTTGATGTAGCTTGACCCCAGTTTTTGAAATAACTTTGCAACCGGCATCTTCTTCTTCCAAGAGATTTCTTACCTTAGTCCTACTTGACTTTGTTTCCCTCCTTTTGAACCTCTTGTTCCATCTAGTGCTTCTTTTTGAGAATTTCCACACATTCCTCGTCCTCTTTTAAACCTTCATTATGAGATCCAAAGAAAATTTTTTAAAGTATATGTTATGGGGTTTTAAGAAACACTTAAATGAAATTAAAGAGAGACCAAATGAGAAGATTCAATGCCAAAGATATGAACTATTATAATAACAAATTTTAAAAAAAAAACTGAAAGGGTTAGAGCTTAGCCTTTTGGAGATCGTAGAGGATTTTTGACAACTGTAAGGCACTTACAAACGCTTTGATAGTGATTTATTGTCTTTCCACCAGCTTTCTGCACCTTGTTCTAACTTCCTTTGAAGCCTTTAAGAGTTTGAACGCAGCCACTAACTGACCTCCAGTTTGTTGGACCACTTCAACAACTCGTCACTTCTCTTTTGAGATAGGAAACAAGCTTTCTCACCACCTTTCAAGATTGGATTTGTTTTAGAGTTCAACACACACTAAAAACCAGAGATGGTGAGAGATTAGAGAATAAGAAACCAAGAGAATATAGAGAATAATGAGAATAAGGGAGAATAAGCGGAAGCAATGGAGAATGGAAGAAACAAAAAATTTGCTCAAGAGTTCATGTGGACAAAGTTTTACTCTGTTTTCTTGAGTTATATGGAAGCTTTAGTTGCCACATACCTAGCCAATAACACCTTAGAACAACAAGAACTTGGTACTTTAATGGCTAGTCAAATCATGAACTAATGGAAAATTGATTTATCCACCGGTTTTCTTCTTGAACTCACGGAATAACAAACTTCAAGAGGTTTCCCATGAGCTTTAAACAACAAGAGCCACGAAATAACACAAAGATTAGTGATTTTCATGGTTTGATCAAAGAAAAACTTCAACAACTCACAAGATAATCCATTTCAAAAATTTCTATGAATTTTGATAGTTAAAAAAAAAAACTTTAGTCTAAGACCTACCCCATTTGAGAGAAGCTAATATCCATTGATAAAGCTATGAGGTAAAGTCATTAGACAAGAAGAAGTACACAAAAACAGAATAAAAGAAAAAAGGACCGAATTTAATGGGAACCAAGCTCTTGTTGCTCTGATACCATGATGATTTTTATGAGAGAAAACTCAACATACAGGTGGAGACTTCGCTTGGTGAATGAAACCACTTAACCCACAAAAGATGAACTTGATCTCAAGAGTGAAGAAACACCAACTTGTTGTTGAATCTACACAAACAAGACTTGATAAATTCGAGACTATTATGGAATAGCTTGGCCTTAACAAGAACATAGAGTCTAGGTTGGAACTAGTCCAAGCAAAGCATCATAACACTAGGAGTTTGTGTGCTAAGGAAGTCTTGGATCTAAGAACCATTCAACTAGATCTTTAAGAGTAAATAAACCAAAAGAAAGAGAAGAGTTTGGGTGGAGAATTTAGAAGTGTTTAGGTTGAATAGGACTACCATCAGGCAGTCTCTTACATGAAACCTACTCTTAATTCTACATTAAAACTACTAACTTAAGCATAAAGAAAAGAGAGAGCTTTTAGCAACACTTCTTTGTATTTGATTTTGGATAACATTACAAGAGAGCTACAATGGCTATTTATAGAGGAAGAAATATCATAAGGTTGCCTTAAAGCATAAAGCATTCTCTAATTCAAATTGAAGCTACTTTTGACTATGCTTTTGACACATCATCTTTATCCTTTTGCTTCACCATTACGTGTTTTATGGAGGCTTTATTTAGGCCCAAACAACCTTGGCCCACCTCCCATTTGATCACAATCATCAAATTTCATCATTTGAAAATTGTTGACTTTTTGGTCCAAAACGTTGACTTTTCCCGAATGCTTTCCTTTGGACTTTTCTTGATCTTTTGACGATTTGGTATCCCTTATGGGTCCTTAGTGGCCATTTTCCTCCTTCTTAAAGATCGTTTGGGGTCGATTCCGGCCTTGTCTTGATAAATTTGGCCTTGACTCTCTTTCTTTCTTCTTCTTGACCGCCACTTCCTCTAGTCTCTTTGATATAGACTAATAAAAATATCATCTCCATCATAGCAATCTCTCTCTTTTGTTTATGTTGGTTTGCAAAGCTTTTCTTTCATGTTCGTGTTCTTTTGCAGAAGTTTGAAGCACAACTTAAGCCATCACCTCGAACAAGACACTTGAGTTAAGAAAATTTCTGCTACCATTTCTGCCGTCACTTATAGCCTCAGTGGGAAGGCTGAGTTGTTCTTTTTCGATTCTCCCACTGTGAAACGCAAGCCAAGTCCAACATTTCTTCACTGTGACCTTCCACCTCAACTCGAGCAAAACTACCAAGCTGACTATGTTCTTGCCGCCGTGAGAATCTAGCTCAAGCACCTAACCCCAACTGAGTTATATTTCCACCATGAATAGTTTTTAACTCAAGCAGGTATATCGTGTTCTGTTTGATATGTTCAAGCTAGAAATCAACTCAGTTTCCTCACTAAAGCTCATGGTCAAGTTAACGTCATTTTCGCTGCAACTCGAGCAAAACCATTGAGTTTAGGAGATGAGTTGATTTGAGCCGCCAAGTTGAGTCACATTTCCACTATGACACTTTTAGTATAAATGCTTGCAGCTTCATCTAGTATGTATGCATCTGCTAACTCTATTGTAAAGTTTAATGGGCTGAACTATGAGGAGTGGTCCGAACAAATCCGGTTTACACTAGATGTAATGTCTTTAGACCATGCAATCCTCTCTTATGAAGAGCCCTCAGTCATTACAGATGATAGCTCTAAAGTTGATATGTCTCATTTTGAGACTTGGGAACGATCTAGCAGGCTGAGTGTTTACCTCATGACAATGACGACCGCATAAAGTATAAAGCCATCTATGCCCAAGACCGAGAAAGCTAGGGAATCCATAAAGAGAATTAAGGAGTGTTCACAATTAAATTTTGCGGACAAGTCGATTGTAGGAAGTCTCATGAGTAAGCTGACTACGAAAAATTTTGACTGGTCCCAGCCGATCCATGATCATGTGACGCACATGTCTAAGTTGGCATCAAAGTTAAAGGCCTTAGGAATGGAAGTTCATAAGCCTTTCTTGGTCCAATTCATTATGAAGTCTCTACCTCTTGAGTTTAGCCAGTTCCAGGTGAATCATAACACCATTAAAGATAAGTAGAACTATCACGAATTGAAGGCTATGCTCCTTCAGCAGAAGGGGAGATTAAAGAAGCCGAAGGACCAAGTTGCTCATCTTGAGCCCTTGGAAGTGCCAATAGCAGAAAAAAGAAACCAAGTGTTAAGGACAAAAAGGTGGACAAAGCTTTCAATGAAACGACCCGAAAGTCAAGTGCAAAAGGAAGGAAGTGTTTCTTTTGCAAAAATTGGGACACTTCAAGAAAAATTTTTCGAAAAGAAAGGCATGGTTCGATAAGAAAGGTACTTATAGGTTGATCTTATACACTAGTTGTCATGTAGATCTTGAAGGGTGTCTCTTTGTACCTGAATGTGTTAAAAACCTTGTTTCTATGAGTAAGTTGGATGATTTAGGTTTTGATTTTAAGATTGGACATGGTGTTTTCTCTATGTACTGAAATGATTACTTTTAGGATTGTCAATCTATTTCCCCCTCAGAAGTATTGTATCATATGATTTCTCCACGAACTTTGGGGGTAGTGCTAGTTGGAAAAAGGGCATATTTCTTAATGAACTTTTACCGCAGTGCCGATTTCTTAATAAACTTTTGAACTCATCTTAAATCTCAATTCGTTGCTTTAAATTTTAAAAAACATGCATGAACTATCTAATTGTGGCATATTTCTAAATTGACCATTAGCTCTGTCAGTCAACGGTTAAGTCTCTGTCGTTAGACGACATATGTATAGCTTATCTAAGCGACACGTGTCCGGCCGAATAAAACTAAATAAGATAAATTTAAATAAATTTAAAATTTAAAAAAAAAATCAAAAAAATTAAAGAAAAGTCAAAAAAAAATTTAAAATTATAAAATATTTTGAGAATTTTGAAAAATATTTTTAAAAAATTAGAAAAATTAAAATACTCAAGGTTAGAGACGTATGGTAACGTTCAAGTAAATGTATTCTTATCTCTTTAGAGACATACGGTAATGTTCAAAACAAAACACACGAACATAAAAGATAGAGAAGAAGAGTGTTAGATTCCTTGTCCATCGAAGGAATCATTAAAGAGTTTAAGGCTAAGGGAGGAGAAAATCAAAGTGAAGTTCTGATCCATAACATCGATATGCAATGGATCAAGGTTAGTCTTTCTTCCTCATTAATAAAGTGTTTGTTGAATTAAGACAAATCTGAATGTCTTGGGATAGAAAAAATAAATGGAAATCATATTGAATTAATACAAGAAGTCAGAGTTACAAACCAATTTGGTGTCACATGTGGGCCAAGGCCCAATGAAGTTTATAGCAGGAAGTTTAGGTAAAGAAAATCAGCAATTGAAAGGTCCAATAAAAGAGAAGGTAGATGTTGGTCTTAAGAAGAATTTGATGGGTAGACTCAAGCTTGCAAGTACTATGAAGAAGAAACATAATAAATTGTCCTGTGGACTAGTTTTTGGTCTGAATAGTAAAGAGAATTAAATGTTGGAGTCATGTAAGAGACTCCGTGTGGAAGTCGAGCAAGCAAGATATCATAGTGGCTTGTCTTGGAAATTTATTACGCCACAACCTGTGGTGATTGATTCTATTTTTAGTGGTGTCAATTCTTTAACTCTAGATGCGAGTGTCTTGAACCATCCTCTGGTGGCGATTGAGTTGCTTCTACTGTTATGCCTCAGTTAGGTGGAGGGGAAATTGTGGCGCAAACAGGTAATAGTAGCGAGATAGAGGTGCAAGTTGTGGTGTCGAGTAAGGTGGAGAAGGCCACTGTTCTTTAACACTCTGTCCTGGTAGTTCTTTGTCGGTTATATCCTCTAACAACATTTCTTAGAATTATCGAGGGACATATAAACCCATATTTTAATGTTCGATTCAGTATCTTCTTAAGAAGTTCAAGACTAATTTGTTAGTTTTATTGGAGACTCATGCGGGTGGTGATAATGCTCAACGTATTTATCATTAATTCTGGGCAAAATACCCGGAACCGAAAAACCGAACCGAAACCGACCCGAAATAATGGGTACCGAGTAGTACCCTGAATCAAGGAAAATACCTATTGGATCCTCTTCATCTATACCCGCGGGTACCGGGTAATACCCGGTACCAAACTGATATCCGAATAGGTACCCGATTGACCCAAAAACATGTAAATATATATGGGAATTTAAGGTAATTTTTGAAAATATATATGATATTTAAGTATTTTTTCGTGTATTCAGATATTTTTCGGGTAAATAATTAAATTTTTTGGGTATGAAATATTTAAATATATAGTGGAATCATAAAAATTTGTCTAATATTTATGTCCGGCCCGAATAAGAACCGGTACCAAACCGAACCAAATTGTATTTGGTTCCTAAATGGGTATAGAAAATATGGACCCGAACCGACCCAGAACCGAGCCGAACAGAACCAAACCCGAACCGAAGTATATGTGGTTCCTAAATGGGTATAAAAATTTTATACCCGAAAGACTCGGACCCGAATGGATATTACCCAGAGCCGACCCGAATACCCGAATGCCCAGGCCTATTTATCATGGGTTGGGATTCGATCACTCTCACCGGGTTGATGCCATAGGTTCAGAGGGGTGAAATCTGGATTTAATGAGGGGGGATAATTTGGGACAAGTTGATATCCTTGAATATGATGAACAATTTGTACATGTTCGTGTTGTGATTGATGGTGAGGTGGCTCACATCATAGCGGTTTATACCGTTACATTAGCTACTCAAAGAAGTAACTTATATGAGAAATTTTGTTTGGTTATTAGCAATATCTCTGAACCTGTGTTGGCAGGAGGAGACTTTAATTCTATTGTTTTCATAGACAAAAGGAATGGAGGGAATGGTAGGCTATCGAGTGATTCCTTAGTCTTAGGTCGGTGGATCAATTACTCATCTCTGATCGATATGGGATTTATCAGTAATAAATTCAGCCGTGGATGAGTTGAATCTACCGGCATTCCAAACGGTTAGATCGAGCACTTTGTTCTCCTTTGGCATGCCATAAATGGCAAAAGGAAATGGTAATTTATCTCCTGTTTTTATCTTCTGATCACGCTCTATTGTACGTTCATCTTTGTCCTGAAGTTAAATTTGTCCCGCAGTGGAGACCATTTCGATTTGAAGCAGCATGGCTTATGCATGCTGGTTTTAAAGAGCTTTTAGAAAAATCTTGGGACAACAATATGCCAACCCCATCTGCTTAAATGCTCTTCAATGGACCTTAAAAAAAATGGAACCTAGAGATCTTTGGGGATATTAACAGGAGGAAAGAATCTTTTATCTCTTCGCTTAAGGAAGTCCAGGATTTATTGGATTTAAACCTAATAAAAAGTTTCGATGAACTTCTGGAATAGAATAAAAAAATTTGGTTTCAGAAATCTCGTGAGAAGTGGATATCGTTTGGTGATCGAATTCTCCTTTGTTTCATACCTCCACCATTATATGTAGGTGCCGAAAAAGGATAATGATGCTTAAGAATAACTATGGTTTATGAAACCTTGATGGTGTAGAACTAGAGAAACTAGCCGTTGATTTCTATAAGAAATTGTATTCCATATATGATATTGATGTATGATCGAGCGTCCCTATTACCTTAATATGGTTTCTTTAGTCTTTTGTCCTCTAATCTTGCGCTACTTCAAAGATCAGTCTGTAGCATGGGGATATTCAAGGCACCTGGTCCTCATGGGATCAACCATTTTTTAACCAAGAATGTTGGAATGAAGTAGGAACGTCGGTGGTTACATTTGTGCTTATATTCTTTGCGCCTGGTCAATTATCGAACGGTTTAAACGATAGTTTGGTGGTGTTGTTACCGCAAATGGACAACCATATGATATGTCTGCATTTAGGCTCATTTAGAAGCATAATTTAGCATACTTTGTATCTATATTTATAGCATTTTCATCATTCTAGAGTCCTTTTTAGGTTTATATTGCATACATTTGCATATGGAGTGATCTTAGGTACTTTGGAGCTATTTGAGTTGTTTTGGAGCTTAGTGGACGTGAGGAGTATCATAGACTTGGACTTGAAAGAGAAACACAAGTTTGGAGCAAAAATTGGACCATATTTAGTGCGACTCACTCACTCAACTCGTCATCTACGGGCGAGTGAACTCTCTCAAAGATTCACCAGAAGCAACTCGGACCTGCAGCTCGAAGTAAGCAGCGAGTGGACCAATTTCCAGGATGCTGAAATAATGACTCGCCTCCCTAACTCTTCAGAACCATGGCGAGTAACAACTCAGAAGATGGAATGTTAACCACTCGCCTGTCCAACTCACCAGACAGAGCGAGTTGGCCTTCCATAATTATATTTTGTTGACTTTTTCTCTGTGTTGACCTTTCTAGGGTTGGGCTTTTTGGACAGTAAATAGCCTCTTAGCCCCCCAAAAAAAGATCCACGTTTTATTTTTCAGATTTGAGGATTGAAATTGTAGTTTTCTCTCTTTTGTTCATGGTTTAATGATTAGATCCTGAATGATTGATTGAGTTTCAGATTTAGCTTATTTAATAAATTTTGCTTATCTTTCTCTGCTCTTTCTATTTATGCAATTCATTTCATTTTCTGGGTTTGAGTTAATTTCCATGAACATTGAGTAGTTAGCTTAGGGGAATTGAGGAGATGGGCTAGATCTTAGTAGATATAGTGATCTGATTGCTTATCCAAGGTTATTCATGCTAGATCTCTCCAATTTAGGTGTACTTCATGCCTATTTCATTCTGGTCATGTGAAATCTGATTTTATGCATTTATGCACACAAGGTGTTTATAGAAATGCTAGATTGATCTTAGACTTGGAATCTGCTCCTTTTGCCTAAAAGATTGGTTGCTTAGGGTGCTGGTTAGGTTAGATAGATAATTCTTAATGCTTCTCTTGCTATGATCACCATGAGAATGGCTTTGGTTGTAGCTAAGGATATGTTAGACTTCATGAGAATGAACCTGATTGTTATTGTTATCTTTGGCTTAGAGATCTTCCCACTAGGTTGTTGGATAAGTAATTAGTCACTAAGTCTACTGAGATTGTTGACCCCAGCTCTTCGAGACCCCTTCTCCTCCCGTTTATTGCTTAATTTAATCAAGTTTATTTCGATTTTAGCTATTGCTTTGTTTTTATGATCAATGCTCTGTTTTTAGAGTGCTTTATTTTTCTTGCTTGAACTTTCTCTCTGAAACTAGATTGCACTTGAATTAGATAGCCTAAGAATACTCTTAGTGCTAGCAACACACTTATTGGTTCGATACCTCAAGTACTACGATGATTTGATAACACAGAGGGGTGAAAATCATGTTATTAAATTGGCACCGTTGCCAAATTAAGTGTTTTGTTTGCTACATTCTGGGACTTACGCTCTCTAAGATCAAGTCTCTGTTACTTATGTCACTGGATTTTTCTGTTTTTGGTGCGTTTCAGGTCACTCGATGTGCTTACTCGCCTACACACAGCGAGTACAACATGACTCGCTCTTCCCACTCGCCTGTACAAAGTGAGTCACACCCTCAGCTGCCTGGATTTTGCTCACTCGCCTACATCACTCGATCTGCTGGGTCCGAGTTCAGTTTCTAAGATTGTAGTTTCTGAATTAATACATCACAATGCAGAGGTTGAGTGTTCAGTTGGGTACAATGGACGGCACCAGATTAGAAGAGTCATTAGAGGGAACACCAAATGTCTCTCTTACGCGTATAATTGCAGCCGGTGATGTCCCTAGTATCCACATTCAGCGACACGGGATCATACAACCTGAAGTTACAAGCAACAACTTTGAGATAAACGCAGTATGATTTCCATAGTCCAAAACCACCAATTTCATTGACTACCAAATGAAGATCCCTTGGATCACCTCCATGAGTTCGAACGTCTCTGCAGGCTTACAAGAATCAATGGAGTTAATGAGGATGCATTTAAACTCAGATTGTTCCCCTTCTCACTTAATGACAAAGTTATAATGGGAAAAACACTTACCACCATGTATCATTACTACTTGGGATGGATGTAAAGCAGCCTTCCTAGGAAAAATTTTCTCTACTTCTCGCACCGTCAAACTTAGGAGCTCCATCTCCAACTTTGCACAGCTTCCAACTGAGTTATTTTACGAAACTTGGGAATGATTCAAGACTTACCTGACATAATGCCCACATCATGTTTATACAATTCCACGTTGCTCAGTACATTCCACCAAGGCATTCTCCACAAATACCGCATATTCCTTGATACAACAAGCAACAGTAATTTTCTGAACAAAGATGTTGATGATGGTTGGGAACTTGTTGAGAATCTTGCACAGACTGATGGACAATATGGACCTGAAGTATTGAGCTCACCAAGCAAGAAACATGTCTAGCTGCTGAATGATAAGTTAGACAAGTTGTTGAATGCTGCAATCAAACCAGCACATGCTATCTCCAAAGAAGAACAGTTTAAGGATGCAGCCGATGATCTATTTGAGGAGGCTTGCTATGCACAGAAGCAGGGAAGCAGCTACAAACTGAACAACAAGCACATGCACACCGCTAATCCTACTTCTGTCCCAACTCCTCCAATCACTCCCGATGTTTACAAGCTGCTCGAAGAGATACTACAGGGTCAGAAGAACACGGTTACAGAGTTAGCATAGAAATTCAACGAGGTTAATACACGAATCGATGTATCACACAATGATTTGAACACCAAACTGGAAGTGATGAATGCTCGGATACTATGTGTTGAGAATCAGCAAGCATCATCCTCAAGACATCTAGACAGAGATCCTCAACACTCAAAACCCAATCCCGCCAAAGCTATCATTTCAAAGACTAGTCGTGAGCTGATTTTTCACACCGAGGACGCTAGTGATGTTGAGGACAGCATTGTTCAAGAGGGGGAAAATGGTTTAGATCAGAAATCAGCTGAAAATTCAACACCATGAAGCCCACTCGTTGTGCCTACTTGCCAAACAAGTGAGCGAGTGCAGAAATTTCAACAACAATTTTCACCTAAGCACAAAATAGAGGGTCACTTGCCTACATCACTCACAGTTGACAGTGAGTTGGCTCCTCTGGGGATCAGAATCCAGAATCGGTTAATTCCTTCATGCTCCCACCCACCAAGCCTAGATTACCTTTTCCTCAGAGGTTTAAAAAGGACATTGCTTCCAAATACAAAGCTCTATTCAACAAGCAAGCCCAAGATGTCCAGCTCAAAATCCCCATTATGGATGCTCTCATAATGATGCCCCCTTTCCAAAAAATTTAAAAGGAAGCAGTTAAGGAGAAAGCCAAGGATGTCGAAGATATAGTAGTCCTCACACATGAGATCAGTGCAATCATACAGAGTAAAGTTGTATCTAAGAAGAAGGCTGATCCAGGAACATTCACCATTCCTTGTGCACTTGGTCCACTATCTTTTGGCAGCTGTCTATGTGATCTTGGAGGTTCAATTAGTCTAATGCCCCTATCAGTAGCAGAAAGATTGGGATTTAAAGAGTATAAACCATGCAGAATTTTGTTGGTATTAGCAGCTAGATCGATAAAAATCCATCATGGAATACTAGAAGACCTGCCAGTTCGAGTTGGAAATGTTGACATACCAACCGATTTCATTGTTTTGGAGATGAAGGAAGAGCCAAAGAACTCGTTGCTCTTTGGAAGGCCATTCTTAGCCACAGCAGGCGCAGTGATTAATGTTCCAAGGGGAGAAATCGAGATGAATTTGGGAAATGACCTCAAAATGAAGTTCAGCATCAGCGAGGTTATGAAGAAGCCAGCTATTGAAACTTGAGTTTTTGGGATTCAAGAGATGGATGTTTTAGCAGATTAGCTTTTAGAGGAACTAGCAGCTGAGGATCATCTACAAGTAGCCTTAACCAAGCCAACTAGTGATGGGTATTTGAGAGTAGAGGCTAAGTTCTACAACAAGATTCTGGACTCTCATAAACCGGTAACGAGCTCGATTGTAATAGAGGAATTGGTAGAAGGAAGTCCAGAGATCAAGGCGTTTATATCAGAAGTACACACTTGAGAATGTCGAGATTTAGCACTCACTCCTCCGCAGTCATAGCAGCTACTCACTATACACCCGACCGAGTCATCAATCTCTGAAAACAATGATGACTGGTCCGAGTTGAAAGCACCTAAAGTAGAGCTCAAATCACTTCCAGCTGGGCTAAGGTATGCTTTCTTAGGTCCTAATGAAACTTATCCTGTGATTGTGAACGATGCATTGGATAATGAATAGCTTAATATGCTATTGGCTGCTCTTAAGCATTTTAGAAAGGCTATAGGATATACTCTTAGTGATATTAAAGGAATCTCGCCTAGCTTCTGCACACATAGGATACATCTTGAGGATGAATCTCACTCTAGCATAGAGCCCCAAAAGAGATTGAATCTGAATTTGAAAGAGGTCGTGAAAAAGGAGATCCTTAAGTTGTTAGATGCTGATGTGATTTATCCTATTTCTGACAGTAAGTGGGTCTCTCTTGTGCATTGTGTTCCAAAGAAGGGAGGTATGACTGTGGTTAGGAATGATAAGAACAAACTCATACCGACTAGGACGATTACGGGGCATAGGATGTGTATAGATTATAGGAGACTCAATTCCTCTACTAGAAAGGACTATTTCCCATTACCTTTCTTTGATCAGATGGTAGAACGGCTGGCTAATCATAGGTAATATTGTTTCCTTGACGGGTATAATGGATTCTTTCAGATTCCTATACACCCCGATGATTAGGAAAAGACTACTTTTACTTGCCCATATGGCACTTTTGCTTATAGACGTATGCCTTTTGGGTTGTGCAATGATCCTGCTACGTTTCAATGTTTTATGACATCTATCTTTTCAGATTTGATCGAGGAGAAGGTTGAGGTATTCATGGATGATTTCTCGGTGTATGGCTCTTCCTTCTCCTCTTGTTTGTCAAACTTGTGCAGGGTCCTTAGCAGGTGCGTCGAAACTAACTTGGTACTAAATTGGGAAAAGTGTCACTTCATGGTTGACGAAGGAATAGTTTTGGGTCATAAGATTTCAGCAAAGGGTATTGAGGTTGACAGAGCCAAGATCGATGTGATGATTCAACTGCAGCCTCCTAAGACAGTTAAGGATGTAAGGAGCTTATTGGGACATGCTAGTTTTTATAGGAGGTTTATTAAGGATTTTTCCAAGATAGCTAGACCACTCACATGCCTACTATGCAAAGAGGCAGAGTTCTTGTTCGATGTTGAATGTTTAGAAGCATTCAAAAAGACCAAGGAAGCATTGATGTCAGCTCCTAAAGTCCAAGCTCCGGAATGGAATTTACCATTCGAGATCATGTGTGATGTAAGTGATTACGTTGTAGGAGTAGTCTTGGGACATCAGAAGGATAAGAAGCTGAATGTGATTTACTATGCGAGTAGAACGTTGAATGATGCACAGATCAAGTATGCAACAACAGAAAAAGAGTTGCTAGCAGTGGTCTTCGCCTTTGAAAAGTTCAGGTCTTACTTAGTTGGATTGAAGGTAATTGTCCATACTGATCATGTAGCTCTGAAGTATCTGATGAAGAAGAAAGACGACAAGCCTAGGCACTTGAGATGGATTCTACTGCTTCAGGAATTTAACATAGAGATTGTTGATAAGCCAAGAGTTGAGAATGGAGTTGCAAATCGCCTCTCCAGGATGATGGTGAATGATCCAATCCATATAAATGACTCAATGCCAGAAGAACAGCTTATGGTCATTTTAACAAAAGAAAAACAGACAGGACAGCTCAACTCGCCCACACACTCACCTACCTTACAGCGAGTAGCAGCCAACTCGCCTACTCACCAGCGAGTGCTGTCAGCGAGTTCAACATTCAGGCTGTCCAAACTCAGACTAAGCTCGCTGGTTCTGATCTGCCTTGGTATGCAAACTTGGTAAACTACTTGGTAGTCAAAGAAGTCCCAAAGAGCATGGACAAATACCAAAGGAAGAAGTTCTTCAGGGATGTGAACAACTATTTTTTGGATGAGCCTTACCTATATAAGAGAGGACAAGATGGGCTGGTTAGAAGATGCATAGCAAAATATGTAGTTCAAGGGGTGTTGGAACACTATCACGGATCAGCATATGGGGGTCATTTTGAAACATTCAAGACGGTTCAGAAGGTTCTGCAAGCTGGGTTGTGGTGGCCAACGATGTTCAAGGATGCCCAAGCCTACATCTCTAAATGTGAACCATGTCAACGAGTAGGAAACATTACCCAACGCAATGGATGCCCCAGAATCTAATCCTGCATATTGAGATATTTGACTGGTGGGGAATTGATTTCATGGGTCCATTTAACCCACCTTCAGGAGGTAACGCTTATATATTGGTGGCTATTGACTACGTTTCAAAGTGGGTAGAAGCTATGGCATGTCCTACCAATGACGCGAAGGTGGTGATCAAGTTATTCAAGACGATCATTTTTCCAAGGTTTGGAGTTCCAAGAGTAGTAATGAGCGATGGTGGGTCTCATTTCATAAATAAGGCTTTTGAGAGCCTATTGAAGAAATATGGGGTTAGACACAAAGTTGCATCTCCTTATCATCCCCAAACGAGTGGTCAAGTAGAAGTCTCCAACAAGCAGATTAAGGCTATACTCATTCGAGTGGTGAATGCATCCAAGAGAGATTGGGCAGCAAGATTAGATGATGCACTGTGGGCATATCGAACAGCTCATAAAACGCCTATAGGGAGAACACCATTTCTGCTGTTGTATGGTAAAGCATGTCACCTTTCGGTTGAGATTGAATACAAAGCAATATGGGCAACAATGTTCCTGAACTTTGATCTGAAGACAGCCCAAGAGAGAAGGCTCATTGACTTGCAACTTGAAGAGATAAGGCTTGACGCTTATGAGAGTTCTAAGATCTACAAGGAGAGGACCAAAGCTCTACATGATAAGCGGATAGTGCCAAAAAGGATTTCAGTTGGTGATCAAGTTTTCCTCTATAATTCAAGGCTCAATAGTCTCGTTGGTCTGGTTCATTCCAAGTTCAAGAGGTTTTGTTGTATAGAGCAATCACACTATCCAACAAGAAGGGAGAGCACTTCACATTGAACGGGCAGAGAGTGAAGCCCTACTTGGCTGATGAGAGTATCCCCGAGAAGACCTTAGCTCTTCTCGATGAACCTTTCCGACCCAAACTTATAGATTTCTCCTTTCTTTTGTAGATATGGCTTCAGCTGCATTTATCGAGCCTTTCCAACTTTAAAATCATTGTCTGATATTGCACCTTCTTGGAAAAGAAGTCTTGTCAAAGGCTTAAGGTACAATTCTCTTCATTATATTATCTCGTCTCTGTTCTTAGAAACAGTCATAGTTAAATTGTCAAGTAATTCCAGTTTGCTTAGTTGATAATCGTGTGTTCATAAGTCTACTGTACATAGCCAAAACATTAAGTGCAGATTTGTAAACAACTTATTCTGACAAGACCACTAACGTAAAGGTTACAAGCTTCTCTTCTCCAGGCATTGGACTTTTGTTTATACCATCAGTTTAAGTCATTTTCTATATAACAAATATATTTCCAACTTTAATTTATATCTTTCCCTTTTTTTTATAAATGGATTCGTAATCATTAGAAAGCAGCTCTAAATGTTGAGGATGAACGTATTTGTTTTCAATCAATAGGAAACTATAATTATAAAAAATAATACAAATTTTGGTGAAAGAAAAAAAAATATAAATTCGGGTACCCAGAATTTTACTGGCTTTTTTTTGGGTAGCTCAAATTCTACTGAATTTTTGTGGGCTTTTTAAGTCTAGGTTTTTTTATCAATGGCCACGAAACCCGAAATTGCTCATATAGCCGAAAAGGCCTAATAAACCGGAAAACTGCGAACCGTCTTATTTGTAATAAACCGGTCGGCTATCGTTTTGATTTTTGATCTCAGGGTTATAATATTGTCCAACACCGTCGCTACTTCCTCTTGTTTCTCGGCGTTGGACGTGCACCAGGTAAACTATTTTTTGGGCTAATCATGACTCCAAAACAAATAAGGAATTTCGATTCCCTCCTTGATAGTTAGTTTTGCCGATCCCGAAGCGTCGTAGAAAGGCGTGACAGTGGATTGGCTGAGTAGATAGCTCGTGACGCAGAACGCGACGGTGTCGGCAGGGGATCTCTCACAGACTATTAAGCTGCATTTACAGCTTCAATGCCTTTGTTATCTCAATTTTTGATTCGTTGTTCTGATAAAATTTTGTAGGTATTGAACTTTGAGGGAAGTAAAGTCCAAAAGAGTTTCCTTGTTTGTGGTCATTCTTCTCTTTACGAGAGGATGGAAGATAAGGGAAAGGGTCTGGTGGGAGTAAATGAGGGAAACTTGTTTTCTGAGTTAGAAGAGGCTCCAAGCAATATGGAAACTCAGAAAGAAGTATATGGTGATGGTAGTGATGATAACTATGATGATCAAGACGTAAACAGTGATGAAGAAGGTCAGGTAGAAGATGATGATGATGATGAAGGTGTTGAGTCTGAAGAAGGAAATGAATTTGATGCTGAAAGTGAAATTCCAAAGACGTTTCAACGCCTTGAGTATGAAGCTCTGGCTGAGAAGAAACGTAAAGCACTTTCTGATTCTCAACGGTTAGTTTCTCTTTATCCTTTTATTTTTTATTTTTTTTCTGTACAATGTTTCAAGATGCAGTGACAATAAAGTTTTAGCCAGTTTATTTTCTTTATGTGAAAATCAATATTCCTGAGATTGTGCAGTTATTTAGAATTCTCTAAATGTGTCTTTCTTACTTAACCTTCTTGCTGGAGGATTCCTCAAACTAAACTATCACTCTAACTTGAAGGGCAAATATGCATACTCATAAGTTCTATTCGGCTTAGTGCTTTATACTTGCGAATGTAATTCCAAAAGCCTATATAAGTGACTTTTAGATGGATTTGTTGGTTAAGTACATCCCTTGTGTTTCCCTTCATGTTTTTTGTGCTGACTATATATTTGTAAATGGACAGTGATGGTTCAGGGAAGAGAACCAAGTATGATGCCTTTAGCATTTCGAATAGCACCTCGGGCGTGGAGGGGTTCATGGAATTCTTGTCTTCTGGTCGCCGACGGAAATCGAGAAAGGTATGTGTTTCCTAGGATATCTACTATTTGATGTCCCAATTTAGCTTATATTGCATTATCTCTTAAATCCGTCTATTACAGCGAGAACTTCAACTGTTTCTCTATTATTAAGCATTAGTTCTTATTATAGAAACACTTGAACTGCATGTTTGTTCTTGAACCACATTCAAATTAGAAACATGGATATCCCGTGGTTCTGCGGTTGGCAGTTAATCTATTTTGTACTTCACTTGTGTATTCTCTGGTGATGCACTCCAACAACATTATAGGATAACCAGGTGTTTCCATATCGAGCTGGTAATACTACATTTCTTGCCTCCTATTTAAAATTATGTTTTCTACATTTCTGCAGCATAAAAAAAGGGGTAGAAAACATGGGTCAAAGAAAGAAGTCGCACCTGACATTTTAAAGAGGTTTAGGGAGGCTCTTATTCTTCATGCCCAGGGCCGTGACATTGAGGTAATCTAGGTGAAGTGTTTATTTTCTGTTGTTATGGGCCTTGTATAGAGAAAAGCAAAGTTAAGGATCACTCTGCATAGTTTCCTGAAAAGTTAAATCGCTTGTTGTGTACCAAAATATCGTTTCACTATTACATATCAGAAAGTAGTGCTTCACCTTAAATAGTGTGTGTGTCTCGTTCATATGATGACTGATTTATGTGGATTTGCTTTCTTCCAGGCTTTGCCTATTTTACTAGAAGTTATTAAGCAAGCACCAGCCTTTGATACTGCATATTATTACCTTTCGCGTGTTTCTGAGCAACTTGGTAGGACCAAGTCATCGTCTACAGAAGCATTAAAGATTGCTGCAAATATCAAAGGTCCAAAATCACCTTTTTGGAAGTTGCTCTATGAGAGGTTCAAGTAAGCTCTCTCTATTCATGCCACTGTTCATATGCACTATCCTGTAGACTTGTACAACAGAAATGGCAAACGTAAATACTTTTCAGTTAATACCCTAAGTTTGTCAATAATCAGTATCGTTATGTCACATTAATTGTTTGACAGTAGGTTCTACTGAAAGATTGTTGGTTGCAAATGATTAGGTAGATGTTGTTTGCCTTGCTAATATACAACCTTAGGGAAGACGAGTAGCACAAATAGAAGGAATATAGAAAGAAAGTGACTGGTGGTAGTGGGGGAATGGGAACCTGTTTTTCTGTTCTGTTTAGAATTTGTACTTGATTGTGGCAAGCAAGATAACATAAAGTAATTGATTTTAGGGAACAAGAGGACATGTTGGCAGCTAGAAGTTATGCTTCCAAAGCGATGCAAGCGGATCCAGATGATATTCCTTTGAAATATGAATATGCAGACCTCTGCCTCAATGCTGGAAAATATGAAGAAGCTGCTGAAACCTATGAGCAAATATTTCGTCGGTGTCCTGAGAGAATTGAAGTACTCAAGTGGGGGATAGAGGTATTAGCTAAATGACTATAAAAGCCTTCTCATTGTTAATTCCTGTGATGTGAGTTCTCCAAAAAAAACCAACTGGCTATATCAATTTTATGAATTTATTTTCATCTTGTTCTTTTCAGTATTTCCTTAAATCGGGTGAGGGTGAGCGAGCAGCAAGCATCTTAGAGGATCATATCAAATCCCATCCATCTGAAGTTGGGCAGGATATCTTGGATTTACTAGCTTCTGTTTTTATGCAAATTAATGCGCATGATAGAGCTCTTAAGTATATCAACGATGTGCGCCAGATTTACTGTTCAGGAAAAGAACTGTTTTCCAGCTTGAAAATCAGACAAGCCATCTGTCATGTTCACCTTGAAGAAATGGAACAGGCAGAGGTATGTATATCTACATTATAAAACTGCCTATCTCTTATTGCAATGATTGCTTTTGAGCTACTCTTCTTTTTCTTGTAATAGATCTATTTACTATCTCTGTTTTCCTAAAATTTTGTATCTTTCTCAATTTCATGTTTCACAGTTTTCAACCATGTGAGCTATGTCAGCTATCTTATGCTGTAACTTTAAATGTGACTTTCTTATATAGAAGGTTTCTTTTTCAAAAATTGATGTCCGTTTTTGTTATCTTTTGTACCTGCCTATATAATTCGTTTGTTGCTGTCAGATGTTATCCTTATGAATGATGTTGCCTCCCTGATCTGCAGACTGTGTTAAGTATTTTACCATGGGAGGCTGTATCAGAACATCCAGAGCTCATTACCAATCTGGCTGATGAGCTAACAAACGTTGGGAATTTTCGCCATGCTCTTAAATACTATTTAGCAGCAATCAGTGAACCTGTGAATGTATGGAGATTACCAGTTTCTGCTCAATTTTTTCCTCTCTTACAACTTTTGCCTCTCCCCTTGGATAACTAGAGTTGTGTTCTCCTTGTAGAAAGGCTATTTGTTTCTGAAAATTGCTCGTTGTTATACGTCACTGGCAGAACGAGAACAGGCCATTGTTTTCTATTATAAAGGTACTTTCATTCATTGAGTAAGAGGTTGATTTTGTTGTTGTGTATATGTATTTCCTAGATTGAAAGAGCTCTTAGATGTGTATGTTCTAGCCTTATCCCTCTCTTTCAAGAATAGAAGGAATGAAACAATTACACCTGTACATAGTTGTATTAGTACCTGGGATGTAGTGCAAATTGACAATGGTATCGTCTGTTGTCATTTTGATTTTTCATAAGTTTCTCTTCGATTTGTTGCTGACTGAAATCTTCCTCAGCTCTGAATGAACTCACTGACACGATTGATGCTCGAATAACTCTGGCTTCGCTTCTCCTGGAAGATGGGAAACGAGATGAAGCTGTATCAGTGCTTTCTCCTCCGGAAAATCCACGTCAGTAGTGAAATTGATAATTTCTTTTCTGCCCATATTATTTGAGAGCGTGCATATTTTACCTAAGATTTGGTTATCATGGTTCATTACTTTATTAAACAGTACTTTGACAGCTTAGTTGCGAAGATCTGTGAAGTAATGATTGTGCTACTTTTTCAAAGTTGAATTTGGCTCTTGCTTTTTTTCCAACTATTAGTTATGTTATTTGCATCCGATGGTGTTGCTGTGTTGGGCCATATGTTATCAGATTGCTGACATTTGTAATTTTCTTGAAGTGTAGATCCTGACACTGTTAAGCTGAAGGCATGGTGGGTAAACAGAAAGATCAGGATGAATATTTGTAAGATCTATCATTCAGAGGGAATGCTTGAGGACTTCGCCAACACAGCACTGCAGTTGGTTCTTAAGTGGGTGTGGCGGCGGACGGTAATATCCCTATATCCAGTGGTTTGGAATGCGTTCTTACATAATAAAACTGCAAAAGTAATTATGAACATAAATAACCACTGTTTCCTAAGAAAAACGTAATTGGGTCCATCTCCAGCTATTTTAGGGTTTGTTTGTTTTAGATAAGCAGAATGTACTTTAAGTTTTGTATCCTGGCCTTACTCTGTATTTGCACTCCCTGATGCAAAATTAGGTCAAGGGGAAAAGAAAGCGATTGGTTCTTTCAGAGCATCAAAGAAACAGAAGACGCCGACGTCCTAGAGATGCTCAAGCTTCCGAGTAACTATAACATTTTTTCACCATAACCTTGAAGCCTTGTTATTCGTGTCTGCACATTATTATTAACTTTTGTTCCGAAACATATTGGGAAGGTTGAGAGGCGGACCAAAACAGTGGCGCAAAATCAGGGCAACACTAAATGAAACCAAAAGAATTAGAGAACGTGCTGCTATTAAAGCTCATAACGAAGAGATCTGCAGTGGATCTGAGGTATATACATCAATATGCACACAGTTTCACCTTCCCCTGTTACCTGATAAAAACTTAAACCATAATACTTTTGGGTTCCACCTACCCAAATGTGGTTACTCATTTGTGGGTGACAATTTCCCTGATGGTCTTTTTATACCGATCATCATTGCTGACTCTGTCCTCTATGCTTTAGTTACCGTAATCTTGTTCTTTTCATAGTGACCGTTTATATTGATTGGCTTATCCTTCGATATTTCTACCCAGGAAGAAGCTATCAAGGATGAAGAGTATCACCGTCTCTTTGTGGATGTAATTGCCTGTTTCCTTTTAGCATATGCAGTACAGTGTATATCAGTGCTTTTACATTAAAGAAATACTTAATAATAACGGTATAACTTCCTTGATGCCAATTTCCGTTATGTTGGTCATGATTCCTGAAGTTGTCTGACTTGTAGTTGTGCAAAGCATTAGCATCGCTACAACGATATTGGGAAGCTCTGGAGATAGTTAATCTGGCTCGAAGATTGGATGCCAAAATGCTGCCTGTTGAGAAGAAAAAGGAGCTTCAGTCGCTTGGAGCTAGTAACTCCCTAACCCAACCTTGATATCTATTTCCCCTAACGACTAACAGATACATCATCTTCATTTAAATTTTCCCTGTTGGGTTTATATTTTTTTGTTTATGCATTTTTCTTCTTTTGATGTTTACAGAAATCTCGTGTGATACTATGGATCCGAAGCAGTGGTTCGACTGTGTAAGATCTGTCATTCAGCAACATCCATATCGTTTGAATGCGTGGAATTGCTATTACAGAGTCATTTCAAGGTAAAGAGTGTCACTTCACTTGGAAAGTATTGTAAGCATGTTGTGTTTACGCCTTTACAGTATGAATTCATATTATGATGTGCAGACTAGGGAAAAGAGCATCGAGTGAAGCTAAGTTCATGCATCACTTAAGGAGCAAGTTCAGAGATTGCATACCGCCTATACTAATTGCTGGTCATCACTTCACCGTGACAAGCCGACATCAAGATGCTGCTAGAGAATACCTTGAAGCATATAAACTAATGCCTGATAGTCCTTTAATTAACCTCTGTGTGGGTACGTCTGTTTCATATTGTTCTCTTTCACTTTCCCACGATTCTAAAATCAGTTAAATTGAAGTGTCGCCTCTCTTTCTTTCACTGCAGGAGCTGCGCTAATCAACTTAGCCCTTGGTTTTCGACTCAAAAACCGACATGAGTGTCTAGCACAAGGCTTTGCATTTCTATATAACAATATCAGAATTTGCAGTAACAGTCAGGAGGCGTTGTATAACGTTGCTCGAGCATATCAGCACGTAGGACTAGTGACTCTTGCAGCTTCGTACTATGAGAAGGTTTTAGCGGTTTACGAGAAAGACTACCCGATGCCAAAACTCCCGAACGAAGATCCAAATGTTATGGAAGAGCGTAAGCCTGTGAATTGTGACCTACGCAAAGAAGCTGCACACAATCTACATTTGATCTACAAGCAGAGCGGAGCGTTTGATCTTGCGAGGCAAGTCCTAAAGGATCACTGTACTTTCTGAGTCTCGTTGTGCTGTAACTTCTACAGCTAAATATCAAGTCATTAAGTCTGAAAGCTCAATTCCGATGCAAGTCCTTTCTTCCAAACACTAGAAAACAGAGCAAGTGTAATTATATGTTCACACAAAAAGACATGTTTCAACAGCTTGCTTGGACAAGGAGTTCATGATTATTTGACTTAATTTCTTTTCACTGATATAGGAAAATGAAACTGAATAAGATTCATTCTCCATATTTTGGTTTAAAGCGATTAAATATATAGAAAAATGGAAGAATCAAAACTGGGCAATAAAGATCACCAAGATAGCAACTAAATTATTCCTTAACAGAAAGCAAAGATGTTCTGCTCAGAAGTGATCATTCTCTTGGCGGAAGCAGACCCAACAATCCTTTCCAGCTGCAAATAGAATCAACATTGGTCCACATAAGAACACACTTGAGGAACGTCACAAGGACATTGAAAGTGACAATTGTGTTAAAGTACCTGGAGCAGATCAAAACGAGAAAAAAGTGCAGTGGACATCAAGTCATGTGATCCTTCTTCGAGCATGTTCATTATCTGCAGTTAAAGCTCAATTGATGAGATGCGGCTGTCTTTTTTCTGATAAGAGTTGTGTTTCAATTAAGTCAGACTAAGATGCTCTTACCTGAGGGTAAAACTCCTTCCGCTCTGGAAGAGAATATATAATTAAGTTCTTTATGCCACGGATCTGAAACACGAGAAACCAACATCACCATACATCAGCCCAATTGATCAGAATAGTAATTTCATGACTGAACATAATAGAAGACCAAAAATGATGATTATAATAAGAAGACCTTGTATCTCCGATAAAAGTATGCTCTCTCAGTGTAAAGCATGATCTTTCGGCTCCCTACAAAAAACCTTTCACGTGCACGGGATATATCTGAATTCTTTGCGTATCTGGAAAACAATTCACAGTTATATCCGTTGACAGAAATTCAGATAATATCGAATCAGCAAATTCAAACAGGTAAAAAAAGATGGTCTTACTCTCCAAGAAGACAGAAAGACGCATTCTGCAACTTTAAAAAGTTTCTAAGCCTGACGAACTCGAAGTAAGACTGGATAAAGATCATTACTCCTCCCTGCAAGCATATGATTAGAATAACATTAAAGCTCACGAATTCACGTAAAAACAATACAATCTTTACGAATTTTTCATAACAACTTAAAGTAGAGGCATCAAAATACTTCAGCGTTTGAATGATGGGAGTACCTGAACAGAATCTTTAATTTTTGGGAAAATCTGTAACAGAAAAATAAACAGTATCAAGTCGATACTATGTTTAGCATTAAACATAAAACTGTTCAAAGAAAGTGCAATATGTGCGATGGGGACCCTAATTTCAATGGTATACGAACCAAATGCGACGATGTACAATATCATTCTTTAAAAATTTATTCATGAACATCTAGTTATTACATAAGCAAATCTACTACAGAAATAAGAAAATAGACCTTTTTAGTAAAGTATTCAAGACGAGCATCATCGACTTGGTCCATGGACTCTGCTTCAAATTTTTCATAAATCTGCAACATAGAAAGAGAAGTAAGATGTCTAGATCTTCCATTGTGTAAGCAATATAATTTTTTACCTGACGGACAGGGAGCAACACTTTCTGAAGAACACCTTTGTATTTACACGCCAGCTTCATCTGAATAGATTTTAACGAAGTATAATGGGACAATTTTAATTCAAAAGTAAAAGTGAAAGACAAGTTAATTAAATCCCAAAATTTGGACAGGGAACACATAATAGTTCATTAAAATCACAGTAAAACCTTTCGCCTAGCCATCCGATTACTTATCTTATTCCCTCACAATATTACCAACAAAAAGATACCCGAAAGACATGTCATATATAGGCATAATATGCTGAAAACGAATGCCCACCTTTCCTTTATAGTTCAAGCAACGGCGATTGAATAGAGAATTGATTTCTGAAACAGAATATTGATTGGGTTAGTACGAGTTTGGAAACTCCACCATAAATAAGGGCTATGGTAATAAAGGAAAAATGAAGAATAAATGGTAGCAAAGGTGAAAAGTGAAAACAAGTGGGCAGATCAACACCTGGGGTTACATAAGAACTTAGAATTATTGACTGCCTATAGAATCGCGCATGTCCATCCAAATACCTAAACATAAGATTTTTTTCATAATTCTGGCGTAGGTGGGTTGATGGATGCATAAAACATATCAAAGAGATAATTTGGAGTCAGGAAAGTAACATACAGTGACCGAATTCGCATAACATCAGTACCATGTTGTTTTGATGGCAATCTATTTAAGTGGTCGACAACTGTAGCAAGGAACGACCAATTCTGAAAGATTAAATTAGAGAATGTAAGAAATGGATTCATAAGACTCCATCAATGAAAACACTATAAACTCAAGCCACAGCCTACCTGCATAGATATTATGTCTGCATGATCAATAACCAAAACCTATCCACATCGAAATGAAAGAAAATTAGTAAGTTCAAAAAGGGGATGCAAAATATGACTTCAAATTTATGAAATCAAGGAAACGCATACTAATGTAACTGAATATTATTGGCACCAATTGTCTGCTATCTATTAAAAGCATCTCCTGCAAGCAATGATAAACAAAAGTACCTCTATGGAAGAAAGATAATCAACATCCTGTTCCTTGTTTTCTTCTGCTTGACCGATGGCCTAACAAGAGCAAAATTGATAAGAGATTAGATCATGAAATTTACATAATTAAATCATCTTCCCAAATGATAGATAAGGTTACCTACCATATGTAACTTGAGAGGGGAAGCAATAATAATGTCCGAAGAATAAAAATCACCATACAGCCTAACGGATTTCCTAGAATTGATAAGAGTATATAAGTCTCAGCATAACGACACAAATTAGATACCAACAGAAAGCATGCACTGCAACTTTCAAAAGGATGTAGGAAAATGATATACCTTGTATGCTTAATGCCTAACATAAACTCATCATCATTGTTACTCGCACCAAAAAGGGCTTGCCAATCAGAAGGTTTTGAAGACTTTTGTGTTATTGATTTTCCATTATTGGATGTATTATTTTCCCCATCACTGCCACCAGTACCCTCTTCACATCCATACTCATCATTAAACCGGTCAAGGTGTTCTACATTAACCTGAAATCAATGAATAATATTGCAGAGAGCAGAACCAACTTAAGACAATATTAGCAACATAGACAATATCGATGCAGAAACATTCACTCCATCTGCCGGAAGAAAAAAAACACACACACATTTCTTTCCACATCATATGCTAAAAATCAAATTAAAATATTTGCTCACGGGATGTTAAAGGCAACACAGTCACAAAGCAGATTCCAATTAAAAAACTGATTACTGAATTCAGTAAAACTATTTACCCTTTGAGATTCTGGCGTCAGTTGTATGAGCCTCTTAACAACGCGAAAGGCAATGCTCCTCAGTGGTAACAGAATCAGTACCTGGAGTTGCAATAAATGTAAGACCAATTGTCAAATGCGAGCAGCAACAGAATTATTTACAAAATGTTTGCAGAAAAAAAGAAAGCAGAAGGGGTAACCTTAGGACGAGTAAATCCTTGGTCTAGAAATCCATCATCAGAGAAAATTTCCTCTTTAAAGGTCTCTCTATGCTTGGCAATTTTACTTTCATTCTTCTTCACAAGATCTCTACTTTTAAAGATGTGATTCAACTGCATAAAAAACTGACTTCAATAAATTCTGAAGGAATGACAAGTCAAATGAGGACCTCGTGAATTATCTTTAAAAAAGGGATAGAAGTATGGACGCACACAATGCATAAGGTATGCGTCCATGGCACTTGAATCTTCGTCAGAGCCTCTATTGTAAAAGGGTTTCTTGTTAGAATGCAAAATATCCAGATAGCTGTTGCCTACAATATTAAAGTCAGCAATTAGCAAAAGATCTATAAAAGAAAAACGATATACAATACAAAAAAATCCAGAAAACGATGATTCCCAGAATCTAATACGTACAGATGGAGAAGAATCTTCTCCTTTTAGATGAGTCGAAATCTTTGCCTCCAGACTTCTTGTATAATTGAAGCCAGTGATTAAATAACTTAGGCTTAAGGCCATAAGTTGCATCACTCTGAATACCCTGAAAAACAATTATTTTAATACTGATAATTAGTCGTTTTGGAGGCGGATTTCGTAACATTTTTTTCTTAGGAAAAGGTTATAGAGCACATACATCAAGGAAATTTTCACACGTTCCTTTCCATCTGCAATTGGGCATGTCAAAGGCAGGTGATTCCCACTTAAACTTCCACTTTCCCTTTGGTAAAGTTTCCACTTCTTCACTGGTTAGCTTGTGGTTAAAGTGCTCACAAAATGCACTGAACAACAAATGTATGAATAAATACTTTGTATTGGATAAATAAGCGCATCAATTGTATGGAAACTTATACATATATCACCATCGGAATTGAATTTACCTAGCAGATGAAGAAGCATCTACAAGGCATTGGCCATTGGTATGTAACTCATGTTCCTCATCCGTTTCAGAGTCCTTGGATTCTTCTTCCTCGCTCTGATCATTATTGTTCTCCTGCGTAGTGATCTCAGTAAGACCTCCGAGAGTTTTCTGATCATCCACTTTAATAAAAGACAAAGAGAAACATATTTGTAATCAAAAGGCTGAACAAATATACAATTATTACAAGAAAAGTTAAGAACCAATAGACCAGAGATGAGTAACTACAATTGGATGAAAAATGATCAAATTTACATGACTATGCACAGTCTTAGCCGATGACAAAAAGTACTAATAATTTCCAATACTATATAAGCACCAACTTACCTTGACTATTATCATCCTCTCCATCACTAGAGCTTAAATCCTCTGACTCACTGTTTTCCTCCTCTTCCTCATCTTCTTCTGTATCACTTATACCTTCCTCCTCTCTTTGCCTGTAAAGAGATTTGGAAACTCAATATCTCCCTTGCAACCAAAAAACGTAGTATACAATCTATGGCAAGAAACTTTTAACATATTACCTACACAATATTAAAAGTAAATATCGAAGAGTAAAGGACATAATAGAGGAACAATAATGTAGAATATATATGTTCAGACGACCAACTCACATAAATCAATGGCATATAATACAACAACAAGTAGTACAAAAGAGTTCCAAATCTACCGAAAACTTAATATTTATTAAAAAGAAGGACGTTTAAAAAATCACCTTCTTTTGTTCATATGAGCAACAGCCTTGTTAGAAGAACCGAGAGATGCCAGCAAATTGTCGTAGGCTGTGGGTTCTCTGTAAATTATAGATTCTGATTCAACCTCAATAGGCTCTCCTTCATTTGAATCTAACAATACGTTACAACAAGACAAGTTTAATTAGAGTAGCACATATACAATCTGAAATCGCTAGCAAAAGTAACCAAGAGGTAACAAACCTGTATCCACTTTTGAGGGATTGGAAACAACTGCCTTTTCAACACGTTTTTGCTTTTTGGTATCCCTTCTCTTATCAAATTTCTCCCCTGACCTGTGTCTCTTCAGCTCTTTGGTAGAGTTTGGACCCATCTGAGAAAATTTCAAGCGATGGGAGATATTCAGCGTTCTCGAAAGCAGAGCTTATGCGAAATTGCAATTGGTCAGATGGAAATGGAAGATGACGACGACGCAGGAACAACTAACTCTGATTTTGAAGCTCTTTTTCAAATAAAAATGGGTTTAGGGTTTATCAAATTTCACTTCAGGATTAAAAGTTTAAAACGCGACCAGAAATCACTAAAGACCACGAAGCCGTTTTGGTTATTAAATACAAAACGGGTCAAAATCGTACCCTGTACAACTTGATGTGATAAATGGGCCTGAATGGGCTTTTTTTGATAATGTATCCATTTTATATAATGATGAGAGTACGAGTGACTCAAGCTCCGATTTTTTTTATAGGAATATTATGGCGATAAAATAAGAACTAGGATTCAGCATGCGATACACTGCAGAATAATTTTTTTTTTCTATTGCTTTTATTATATGGTGAAAAATGTTTTTATATATTGCCAAAATTTACTAATCCGATAATATAGAAATAATCAAATTTTTTGTGTTTAATAATAATTTGTGATATAATGTATATGTAACTTATACTGCTACACTAGTATTTCAAAACTATTTAATTTTTTTTTATTGTTTGGTATCTATAAAATATAGTATATTATAATTAATATATATAGTGGCTAGTTAATATATATTGTAAATGTGTCCAATTACTTATAAATTTATATTTTTGTATCAAATATAAAGATATATATATTTGATATCTAAATTTATATATTTGAATTATATTTAATTATTCAATATATACATATATATATAAAATGGTTAGTTAAAAAATGAGTTAGAAGATTGAATATACAGCTTTATATTCACGGAATATTGAAAATAGTGTATTTCTTTTAATTTGCTTTAAATTTAAAGAATTTAGCTATGTTTATATTTGTAAATCTCACAAAAATTATATATTACAAATAATCTCGAAGATTGATGGTTTCATTCTAAGGATATTAGTTAAATTTCTTAAATATATAGTTAACAAAATGCGTTTGTGTTTTTGTTATTTTTAAATATGTGTGTGTATTATTGAAAAAATTACTATCTATATAAATATAAAATATCTAGATCTTATATCCTTGTTAGATTATTATTTCTTAATAGTAAGAATAAATATTGAAATTAAAAACTAACAATACATCATTATTAAAAATAATATATAAGAATATGAGTTTTATTATGTCTACATGAAGATTTTGAAAGAGCGATATGAATGTGATGTAATGGCTTGAAAATGAAATCTAACCAAATCTAAAAATTTAAGTTATCTATCTCTATTTCTTTATAACATTATTCTTTCACAACTTTATTAATGAAAATAACATAACAAAAATTATTTGTTATATCTATTAGAAATCATAAGAACAAAAATAGTGAATATACTAAAGATCATCGACATGTTATTAAAGATAGGATATAGTTGGATTGTTATAATAAAGAATAACAAATAATTACTTTGAAATGTCATCAAAACAAAATCATACAACATTTTTTTATAGATAATATTTACTTTCATCAAGAAAACAAACAAAAAGAGTTTCATTTATAGATATTAAACATTTTATATTTTTAAAAATTGATGAAGATAATTAATGTTATGGTTGATTGATGAGATGTTTCAGTCCTCTTTTCAAGATCATGCCAATAAACTTTTCTAATAAAGTTAAGTGTTGTTATGGTATTGAAAGATGGTCTAAAACATATCATATATCATGATGGCAATAATATGAGATTTATATTTTTATTCCAAGTTTAAAAGAAATGAACAATTTCACCCTTTTGGTTTTTCAGTATATTTAGCCACATATGATGTGTATTAGATTTTCTATATTTTTGATGATAATATAATAATATGGAAATTTTTTTTAATTTATAATATATAATATATATAGAGATTCACACTTATAAACAGAAGATATACATCAGAAAGGTATATTAACGATAAAAAATATCACATATCAATGTTTATAATTAATATTTTTTAAATTTATAATATATAACATGTAGAGATTCACACTTATAAACAGAAGATATACATCAAAAAGGTATATTAAAGATAAACAATATCACATATTAATGTTTATTATTAATATGTCTACATTTATTATACAAAACGGACTGAAATGATAATAATAAGAGTGGAAAACTTTCCTTCATACTTATGATTCGAACTTCTTGGAAAATGTTTTCAATCATAGCTAGTTAGAAACTTTACAACACGTTATAACAGTAACATTTTATAAACATTTTTATAACATTAACATTTTATGCTCCCTCTTGTTTTCTTTTATTAACATTTTCCCACAAACAACAATATTATAATATATATAATTAGTTATTTTATAACACGTTATCAGCACGAGTTGCTCTGTTCTAATACAAAATCAAAGGTATGGTTTAATTTATGTCAAATTCATATTTATTATAATGAACGGGCTATGTCCTGTGTGATTTACTCCCCATATATATATATATATATATGTATGTATTTTTAATTTATATATTATTATATTATTCGTTTAAATTTATTTTTATATACTGATATAACGGTAGGCTTGCCGTTTTAATAAGGATAATTCGTTCCCCATACATGTTCGGGATGATAGGCGTTGCTTTTTTCCGAACTGATTGTTATGGTAAGCTCTACCTCCACGATCACAATTATATGGTAAGCTCTGCCTCCTAAAATAGCTTATGATCATATGGTAGACTATATCTTCTCAGATCAATGCCTTTAAATGTCTACAAGACATTTATAAAAAAAATTGTTCCAGAAGAACGATAAAATGTCCAGAAGACATTCACAAATTGTTCTAGAAGAACAATAAAACAATAAAAATGTCCCGAAGACATTTACAAAACGTTCCTGAAGAACTGTAAAACAAAAGAAATAAATATATATATAAATTTTGTCTCGTTGACAAATAAATAATATATATTTATCATGCGGATAAATAAATATAAATAAATTTGTCCCATAGACAAATAATATATTTACATTTATTGTTATTGTATCATATTTAATTTATTATGATTATGTCGTTAATGTTCTGATTATTTTCATGATAATATTATTTTATTTTATGTTGAAAAAATAAAATTTATTGTTATTAAATTATTACGCAGTAATCATGTCAAATTTGGCTAAACTCGAGTTTGCTGCTCTAGATATAACCGACATAATTATATAAGATGGGCACTTGCAGTAAAACTGCACCTGCAAGGAAAAGGATTAATCGATATCATCGATAAGTCCAAGAAGACTCCTGAAGAGTCAAAGGCCAATGCCATGATATTTTTATTACACCATATCCACAATGGTTTAAAGGATGAATATTTAACAAAAGAAGATCCTGCAAATCTTTGGCAGTCACTCAAAGATAGGTTCGATCACCAAAGATATTTGATCCTACCAAAAGTAAAACATGAGTGGTTGAACCTCCGGTTCCAAGATTATAAGAGCGTAAGCGAATATTATTCTGCACTATTTGAAATCACCTCCAGGATAACGTTATGTGGAGAAAAGATCACTGACTATAACATGATCGAGAAAACTCTCCAGACATTTCATCCTGGAAATATGATTCTGCAACAGCAGTACCGGGCAAATGAATACCAGAAGTATTCAGACTTAATGCAAGTTCTCCTCATGGCAGAGCAGAACAATGAGCTGGTAATGTTAAACCATTGATCTCATCCAACTGAATCTGCATCATTCCCAAAGCGAGTGTTGCATCCACAAATTATAATAATTATTATGGACGCGGACGCGGTCAAAATAACCACCAAGGTCGTGGAAGAGGAGGATATGGTCATGGAAATGGACACAGACAAATAAGAAAATCTCGTCCTAATAATTATTAAAGAAATAATTAGAAGTTAAAAGGAAAGGAAGTTGAAAATAAGCAACATGAAAATCGTTGCTATAGATGCAGCTTGAAAGGTCACTGGTCGTGTACCTGTCGTACATCGAAGCTTTTTGTCAAGCTTTATTAGGAGTCTCAAAAGAACAATGAAAAAGAAAAGGAAACTAACTTCCTATATGGTGCCAAAAATTCTTTTGATAATGAAGCTGGACCATCTTTTGACAATAAAGTCGGGCCTTCTAATGAAAATGAAGCTGGACTCTCATCTGATGGTATAGATACTGATAATTATCTCGATGTAGCTGATTTCGATGTTGATTCTGTAGATATCAGCAAAAATCACAAATAATTAAAACTTCCTAAAAAAGATGATCTTCGTGAAGAAGATATTATGACATGATTGTATATTATTATATTTTCTTTCTTGTTTGTAAAATAGTTTTTATCTTTATTTTATAATATTAATGTATTTTTATAAATATTTACAAATCAGAAAATGGCAAAATTTGAAAACATGGATGAAGATATATGTCTGGCAGACAGTGCTACAACGCACATAATATTAAAGGATAGAAAATATTTTTCATCCCTTAAAATGAATAATTCTACCGAAAGCGTGAATACTATATCGGGTAATGCAAAAATTATTATAGGCTCTAGAAGAGCTTGTTTTTCAATGTCAAGGGGAACAAAATTTGAGATAAATAATGCATTAAATTCCCTTAAATCTTATAGAAATTTGTTAAGTTTCAAAGATATCCGCAGAAATGGATATCATATAGAAACTATGAATAAAAATGGCATTGAGTATATTTGCATTACATCTGTAAATTCAGAAAAGAAATATATATTGTAAAAGCTGCCAGTTTTATCTTCCGGAATATATTCCACAAAAATAAATGTGACTGAATCATATGTTACATTAAACACAAAGTTTAGATGTACGTTCAAAATTTGGAATGAACGTTTAGGGCATCCTGGTTCAGTCATGATGAGAAGAATTATGGAAAATACAAATGGCCATCCACTGAAAAACCAGAAGATTTTTCAAGCAAGAGAATTTCCATGTAATGCTTGTTCTCTTAGAAAACTAATAACTCGGCCATCACCAGCCAAAGTTGGAAATGAATCTCCGGTATTCTTAGAAAGAATACATGGTGATATATGTAGACCTATCCATCCGCAATGCGGGCCATTTAAATATTTTATAGTTTTAATTAATGCATCCAGCAGATGGTTACATGTGTGTTTATTAAGCACACGAAATATGACTTTCGCAAAATTTATTGCCCAAATAATCAGGTTAAGGGCACAATTTCCTGATTATACGATAAAGAAAGTGAGGCTTGATAATGCTGGTGAATTCACTTCACAAGCTATCAATGACTATTGTATGTCATTGGGAATTGATGTTGAACGTTCAATCCCACACATTCATACACAAAATGGTATGGCTGAGTCCTTAATTAAACGGTTTCAACTTATAGCTAGACCACTAATAATGAGAACAAAACTCCCAGTTTCAATATGGGGACATGCAATTTTGCATGCTGCACAATTAATTCAGATACGGCCAAGTGCGTATCATAAATACTCCCCATTAGAATTAACATCTGGCCAGAAGCCAGATATATCCCACCTCCGTGTTTTTGGTTGTGCAGTNNCCGTGTTTTTGGTTGTGCAGTATATGTGCTTGTAGCACCGCCACAACATACAAAAATGGGACCACAAAGGAGCTTGGGAATATATATCAGGTATACATCACCAGGTATAATTCGGTATCTGGAACCAAAAACTAGTGATATGTTTACGGCACGATTTACCGAGATGACTTTCCAGAGTTAGGGGGAGGAACTAAAAATGTTCCAAAAGATATTACATGGTGCACACCATCGTTGTTGCACTTTGATCCTCCTACAAATCAATGTGAACTGGAAGTTCAGAAAATTGTTCATTTACAAAATATGGCAAATCAAATACAGATGCGTTCACCGACACAAGAAAGGTGACAAAATTATATATATATATATATATATATGCTGCAAATGTTCCATCAAGAGTTAATGTTCCAGAAGAACAAAATGATGGTAACATAACTAATGAACCCAGGCTCAATTGAAGAAGGGGAGACCAATGGGATCTAAAGATAAAAATCCCCGAAAGAAAAAGAAATTGGGAAAAGAAAATAAAAATGGTCCAGAAAAACCAAATACAGAAAATAAAAATGGTTTAGAAGAACCAAATACAGAAAATAAAAATGGTTCAGAAGAACCAAATACAGAAAATGAAAATGGTCTAGAAGAACCAAATACAGAGAAAAGTTCTGAAGACGAAAATAACGAAAATCATGAAATTTCCATCAATTATGTCAAAACCAGGAAAATTTGGGTTAGAGATGAAATAGAAGATGATGATGGAATTTTCTCATTCTATGTATCAAAAGAAATTGATAATGAAAGTGATGATCCAGATCCAAGGTCCATACTGGAATGCCAGAAAAGATCTGATTGGGAGAAATGGGAAATGACCATAAAAACTGAATTAAACTCCCTTAATAAAAGAAAAGTCTTTGGACATATTGTCATAACACTTGAACATGTAATTCCCATTGGGTATAAATGGGTTTTTGTTCAGAAAAGAAATGAGAAAATTGAGGTAACAAGATATAAAGCCCGACTTGTTGCCCAAGAATTTTCTCAAAGACTGGGAATTGATTATAGAGAAACATATTCCCCGATAATAGATGCAATAACCTCCAGATTTTTGATGAGCCTAGCGGCATCTAAAAATCTTGATATGTATCTAATGGATGTTGTGACAGCATATCTATATGGATCACTGGATAATGATATATACATGAAAATCCCAGAAGGATTAAAGATGCCTGAAGCATTAAGTTCAAAATCTAAAGCAGTATGTTCAGTCAAATTACAGCAATCACTATACAGATTAAAACAATCCGGACGCATGTGGTATAATCGCTTAAGTGAATATTTGTTGAGTAAAGGATATACCAACGATGCGATATGCCCTTGTGTATTTATTAAGAGATCTTTATCCGTATTTGTGATAATAGCTGTATATGTTGATGACCTGAACATAATTGGAACTCAAAAGGAGATTGATGATGGAAGAACTCATATGAAAAAAGAGTACAAAATGAAAGATCTTGGACAAACAAAGTTTTGTGATGGGCTCCAGATTGAGCATCTTCGGAATGGAATTTTTGTGCATCAATCAAATTATACAAAAAGGATTTTAAAAAGCTTTTACATGGATAAACGACTCCTTTGAGTACTCCAATGGTCAATAGATCTCTTAATATTGATAAAGATCCATTCCAACCTTGTGAAGATAATGAAGAAATATTAGGTCCTGAAGTACCTTATATGAGCGCTATTGGTGGACTCATGTATCTTGCAAATTGCATTAGACCAGATATATCATTTGCTACAAATCTGCTTGCAAGATACAGTTCGTCACCTACGCGCAGACACTGGAATGAAATAAAACATATATTACGTTATCTACAAGGAACAATTGATTTGGGATTATTTTATAACGGAAACTCTAGTGTCAATTTAGTTGGTTTTGTAGATGTAGGCTATTTATCAGATCCACGTAAAGCCTGATCGCAAACCGGATATGTTTTCACAGTTTGAGGCACTGCAGTTTCTTGGCGTTCCCAAAAGCAGACTCTAGTCGCTACTTTTTCAAGTCACGCAGAAACTATTGCACTTCACAAAACATGTAGAGAATGTGTTTGGCTCAGATCAATGACTCATCATATACAAGAAGCAAGTGGAATAATCATAAAGAAGGAGCCAACAAAATTATTCGAAGATAATGCAGCATGTGTCGCTCAACTCAAAGAAGGTTATATCAAAAGCAACCGAATGAAGCATATTCCCCCAAGATTTTTCTCTTATACACGAGAACTCGAGAAGAATCAAGAAGTAGATATTCAATACGTTCGTTCAATGGACAATGCAGCTGATCTGTTTACAAAGGCGCTTCCCACTACAACGTTCAGAAAACATGTTCACAACATCGGAATGCGTCAACTACGAAATTAATGTAAGAATCTAGATCTTTCATATCAGGGAGAAATTACGTCCTTGTACTCTTTTTTCCTTGTCATGGTTTCTATCCCACTGGGTTTTTCCATGATAAGGTTTTTAACAAGACAGTACGTAATAGATGTAATAATAGATAATTAAGGGGGAGTGTATAAAATAGGATAATTATCCATTTAGAATAATAATATATATAGTAATTATCCAATAGTAAAATATTTTACTCTTCCTTACCCATAAGGTTTGTTTCACCGCCTCATGTTTACTATAAATATGTGTTTTCACTTTTTGTAATTCACTTTTGAAATAAGAACATCACAACTCTCTTGCACTCTTCACGTCTCCCTCTTCGTCTCTTTTATTAACATTTTCCCACAAACAACAATATTATAATAATATAATATATAATTAGTTATTTTATAACAATTTTTTTTTATATTATTTGCTTACTAATTATCCGAGCTGCTACAAAATCAAAAGAGAATGGTTCTATGGATAAGAACAGAAAACGAAAAGATAAGTATTAGATTAACATTAATAATTATCTGCAGTGAGGATATATATTTTTCACATGAACGAGTTAAATAAAGCTATGTTTTAATTTTTCCCCATGAGCAAGATCCAAATAATACAAAATTTATAATTGTATAACAAAATATACAGTTAGTATTATTTGGTATTGTTCACGGGGTAAAATTAAATAAATGATTAATATTACTGGGTAATGTAATTCAGAAAAAATCAAATATACATTATATTACTAAAATTTATATAATAATAAGATAGCATATATGTTATGTGCAGAATTTATTTAATTACTAAGAGCTTCGTTTAGTTTATATGTGTAGTGAAATATTTACATATCAAATAAGTAATAGTGTAAAATTTCATAACATATACATCTGATTATTTCTGCTAGCGGGATATTGCTTTGGTTGGAAATATATTGTTACACAACAATAAACTTTGGATGGATGCAAAAAAAGTTACATCAAGCTAATTAATTATTTTACCATAGTAGCTTACGAAAAACATTTTATATATTTTATTCAAAACTTGGATTGTAACATATTGATATAAAGACAATTATTAAAAAAATAAGTCGTAAAATTTCTAATTAATACATAAAAAGGACAGATCAAATACTATTCTTTACATGCCTGATAAAATGTTCCAATGTATCAGTTAATAAAATATCAAAAAATATAACTTCTGCATATCTGACAAACTCTTTCGCAATAGCGATAGATAAAACTATGGAGAAATACATTAGTTAGATAACACACATAATAGCTACATCCTGGGATATCTTCTTCTGGATAGTCGTAAGTGTCTTCGTATAATCCCAACAATCTAGGATCAATAGCATATAATTGTCGCATAATCTCTCTCCTAAACGTCTAATTAAATCCAGACGTTTGACGTCATCCCTTAATAATTCTAATGTTCTCTTACCTGCCTCATACTTTCTAGAACATACAGAGAACACCCCAATTGCAAACTTGGCGCATTCAACATGTTCCCCTGCCTTACGCATCAAAGCAATAGTATCATCCGATGGACCAAGCTTGATTGCAAGTCTCACTCCTTCCAAGTATTGAGCAGTTCTATTCCCAGCATTGGAACATTTCTCGAATATAGGCCGGTATATAGTACTTAAATTTGTTTTTGATGGAAAATTGATGAATTCTTCTAAGTTAGCTTCCCGTAACACTTCATCTTCATACCCTGCTTTTCTGCCGTCGCGTCCACTTAGAAGGAATAGACCAAGATCTCTGAAATCGTGTTTTCCTTTATTTCGTACTACTTCAACTAAAACATCTTTTGATAATGATACCATTATCTTTGAAGTTAACCTGTTAAGACAAAAACAAACAAAAGATTATAAACGTATATTCTAAACTTTTTAATTGGAACAATCTAATTAGATAAAGAACATGTATAAATATATAACCTTATATAAAAAACAATTACTGCAGAAATCAATTCCTATAAACACTGCTTCCTTCAAATAACACAAAATTTAACTCGACGTCAAAATTCTACGAAAGAGCAAAGCCCTAAATTGATATTTTCGAAACAATTACAGATTTCTGTTTCCTAAAAAGATATTTATGAGTAGATTTTGACTTACGAAATATGAACTAACCCTAACACAATTTTAGACTCGATAAGTTTGTCTAGGTTACAAAAATAATGGACAAATTCGATTACAGTTCTCTTATAAAAGAAACAAAAAAGTACGATTTTAGTTAGACAAAGCGACTATTCATAACAACAACTGAAAGAACACATACTTACAGATTTGGGTGTTTCAAACTGATTGTTTTACTCGAGCTCCTCTGTTACAACAATGATGAGATTATGGGGGCATTTAAGGAAAATTATACTCAATTTTATACCTAATTGTTATATATTATTTAATCATATCTAAAATAAATCTATTAAATTTCCATATTCATAACTGAAAATGTTAATTTGTTATTCTTTATTATATATCTAATATATAACAGAAAATAGAATGAAAATAACGAATGATGCAATAACACATATTACTTATTAATCTTTTGAGATGAAAATGGTAAATCAAAATACATATAAGAAGTAATAAACTATTCATTAAAAAATTTAAAGAAATACATAAAAATTAAATTATAAGAAGATAATATACGTAACAAACATAATGAAATACATTAAATATAAAATTATTCAAAATTATCCTTACAGAATTTTGCATCTAGTATATCACGGACTATACGATCCCACAAACACTATCGGCAAATAGAGCATGAAAATATGTCTTCACTTTCACCATAGTTGTGCTAAAGGATACTGATGCGAAGAAACCTATAAGTTGAACCATCACAATAACAATTATCTCTAGCATATAATATTTTCAATTCCGTGAAAACAGAATCCACATTAGTCCTTATGTATTTGCATACTGATCCACGAAGAGAATTTAATTTCTTCACCGTTTTTGACATTGAAGGCATGAGAAAAGAGAACATAATTTTAAAACCCTCCTCTTTTGCAGATCCTCTGAGACAAATCAAAATAACCGAATACAGATACATGGCTTCAGGATAATCACATTCAGAAGCATCACATAACAATGCTAAGCCTTCATCTTTTCTATTATCATAGAAATAACACAATATTCCCAAACGATACAAAACATTTGGATTACGAATTTGTTATACCTGATGTAACTTCTCCTTGGATCCCTCCAATATGGACATAATGGTTCTTCTTCAACTAAAAGTCTTTGCAGAAGATGGTCATCATCACATATAGCTTTGAACTTCTTGCAAACCAATTTTAGGTTACGAACAGAAGACAAAGACGAACCAACACATTTAAAAGGAATTTCGTGTAGCAAATCATCGGTTAGAGACATAAGAAAACTAATTTCGTCGCTCCCATAATTTTCGTTGAAAGAAGTTATAGAAAAAATCATTAAAAGAGACTAAAAATATATAAGAGACTAAAAAAAGATTTATAGGAAATAATGGGAAGGGAACAATAATTGTTTTGCATGGGTTTTATAGAGTAAATAGAGAAGACCAAATTAGGTTAAAGAACCGCACTGATACTTATTTCTAATTAATTTTATTAATCGATTTGTTTATTGAATATTAAGATATTACAGAAGTTTTCTTTATAATTATCTTTGCTTTATTTGTTTACTGCAATACAACAGGAAATATAGATGATACAAAAAAACTATAATAACATGTTGTCAAAATTTACTCCCGCCGTTTCGAAAACAGTGTAATTCTAGGAAAAAAATATATTTCACAAAGAGTGTAAGTTTTAATAAAATTGTCTAAATTTAAGATCGAATCCGAATCATTAACATGAAATCTAACAAATCATTTCCTAAATGAATTAGGGGTATAAGTAGAATATTTTTTTTGATATTAAAACGCAATTAAACGAATGAAACCTTATATTTTTTTGATATCGTCAATAAAACGTTGGGTCTTGGGAACAGAAAATTATCATTAGTTTAAACAAATAAAAATCAATAATCGATTTGCTTTCTTTCTTTTAACTTGAGTAAATATTTACATGTTTTACAATATATACAAAATCTGAAAATAATAACAAAACAAATAATTATATTGTAAAATCAAAATTAGAAGAAAATAACTTTAACGCTTGGATATATTTTTTTAAAAAAAAAGAATATAAAAATTATTTAAAGAACCGACTTAACGATTAACTATTTCATAAAAAGTCGAATGATATAAAACGAGATGGAACATATTGAACCGTCTGTTAATTTATATTCATAAACAAATTCATATAAAGGGGCCAATAAAACCATAATATAGAATTTAAAAGTTAATAAAATGCATATTTTTTTTGGAAACATGGGCCAATAAAAATAATATATATTACAAAAAACTGTAATACAATAAGCAAAGAAAAAAATAAAAAAATATTCTAAAAATAATATCAATCAAATAGAAGTTTGAATTGGAGATCTCATAAAAACAAAGCTTGCAAGCAAAAGATGAACTCATGTCATAACCTAAGCGGAATTGAGGTCATATAGTGTTATCACCTATAAATCTAGTAGTGTGACCATCACAAAAACATTCTTGTTGATGTAAGATATTTTCAAATCAATAATTGCCAAATTGTTGCTAAAAGTAAGATCATTATTGATACGTCGGCGAATCATTTCCAGATTATCTAATGTTTCCGACATTGATGGCATAATCAAAGAAGATATAAATGCCAGACCTTGTTTACTTCCTGTGCCGCCAAAACATAACAGCATGATCCCATAAAGAAAAAATGGCATCGTAAAACCTTGCTTGAGACGCTTCATGCAACATCAAGAGCCCATAATATCTATTGTTGTCATAAAAATAGAATACCAATCCAATATTATACAAAATTTCTGGATTTTTGGCAGCCAGAAATTTATAATATATTGAATACAAATCTTGATGTAATTCCCAGTATGAAGTGAAAATATGTTCATCAAAGAAATACGATTAAGAACATGAGGATCATCACATATAGAATAAAATTTTTTACAGACTTGCCTCAAGTTAAGATACTCTCGTAAAGATGATCGGACGCATCATAAGACGATTGATATCAAAATATCATCAGGAAGATAATTCTTAAGTAAGTTTTAAAATTATATTTTTTTCTTTTTTTCGTAAGAAACTGGTCATGAAAGTTTCAAAAAATAATTGATAGAACAATAATTAATGTGAAATAGAATAAGATCGAAGATAGTATATTCTTAAGATGTATATTTTAAAAAACTATTTAACAAATAAAAATTAACCTCTAAAGGAAAATATTTTATTGGACCAAATATTATAATCAAATAAATAATAAAAAAACTAATAACCGAATATTTTGCAAATTAGGCATAACCAAGTTATATCTTCTGTAAAATCGTAGAGGACCAAAGCAAAATGGATAGAACTCTTCTTCATCAAGGGAAACTTGTTTAAGAACATAACTCTCCGAAAATATGCCCTTAAATTTTTTCGACACTAATCTAAGAGAAATAAAAGTTTTGGTGGAAGAAGAAGCACAATAAGATATTATGGTAATCAAAATATCATCCAGTAAAACCATGATAGTATACATGTATTAAGATTACCAAGTAACTAATAAAAACCATAGTTCAATATGTAAACAAATAAAAGTATGCCTATTTAAAAGAAAAAATACACTATTGTTGTCGGTTTCTATGTTAACGCAAAATCAATCGGAATAAAAAGGATTATATTATGTTAGGTAGGATACAATGGCTAACAATATGTTAAGTAGGATTCAAAATTTGATTAACAGCTTTTTATTATTCTTTTATTTCAAGTACAAATTTCACAACTAATCTAAATATTGCACATTACAAAAAAGATAGGGGAGATATGCCATAGGGAGAGCAGTCCATATTAAACGAAAAAAAATTAATTATAAAAAACAAACACTAAAAAATAAATAACAATAAGTATCAACCGAGCGTATTTGATAAGTCATTGTTAATAATTTATACTTAAATAAAATAGTTATATGAACTACAAAAAAATTCAAAAATGAAAACTTATTGTTTTATATAGAGATAGATAACCAAGAGTAATAAAATAAAAGTAAAATAAATAAGCTTGATTTTATATTGTCTGAAAAGATGAACATGCAAATCAAAGCATCTGAGAAAACTTGAGAGTACGACTACACCAAACCTTTTCAACATTGAATGTGTACCGACCATAGCGGTTTTTTCCCTCGACAACACTAAAACCAAACTGGAAAGTCTTTCCGAACAAATCACTAATAGCTTGAGGCTTTCTTTCCGGGAATTCAGTCTATAACATAGAAAAAGGTGATTTAATAACAGTCCAGAACGATCAGTCAAAAGTTCAAATGCTCTTTCCCCTATGATTTTAATGGCTAAAGATTCATTCAATGTGCATGTGGTTACACCAGTATTATCCATTATACGTAAATTGAGGTTTAATCTAGGGAATAATATTCCAGGTTAACGGAAAAAATAAATTAAACATATCTGAAGGTAACAAAAATCTCAAAATAATTAAAAACAAACCATTTTCCTTTGCAATCACTGATGATACATCCTTTCTACACAAGTCACAACAAAAACCACAATACTTCTTAGGGTAATTTTTATCGAAGACATCATTCGGAAGGCCTGGAATGGTATCGCTATTACATATATCGCAACAGAAATAATAACATTGATGCTTCGATGAATCTATTTCCAAAACATTACATATAACACGGCGTTTACCAATCTAAAATAATATATCAAAAAGGAAAAAAAACAAAATTAAGCAAACCACTTTAGGTAACGAATTATATATGATGACAAGTAAACATGTGCGTAAAGCTTATATGAATTTTATACAAACCTTAGATGATTTAAGATATTCATCGATAGATTTCTTTGGATATTGTAGCCAAATATCATCTTCAACAGTTTCTTTTTGACTCGGTAGATCAAGAATGTCGAGACAAAGACCATCATTGGCCAAACTAAAATGTTAGTAATGATAATATATTTAAAACTCTAAAGATGATTAGTTTTGTAAAGGAAAACATATTATTCTTACGTTTTCAATAATTCGATATTAGGTATCAAATGGTTCGTCTAAAAAATTGAATGCTCAGAGGCGTTACAAAGAACATGTGTATCTGCAAAACAAAAAAAAATGAATAAGAACAAAAAATCATAAGTAAAATATATTTAGTATTATATTATATTTAAAAGCACAATTTACCAATCCAATGCTGAATTGTTGCAAAACGAATGAGCAAGTAGATAAAGTCATTAACGGATGCAATACAATGTTTGATAAAGGACTCAGCAATAGAACCCAAAAATGAACATCTCAAATGACAATCACTAATATTTAAAGAAAGAGATAAAATATATATCAAAACAAAGAATTAGGAACATGAAAAGATAAATATTTTATTTAAAAAAGTAGAATAAAAAATTTATGTTTAACTATTTTACTTGTGATCCCTAATCTCAAAATCAATCTTCTTGATGGACTTGAGCAACAACATCTAGAATCATAAAAAAAAAAAGTTAGAATCACCAATACAAAACATTAACAAAAAAATTAATATAATAAAAATTTAAAATAACCACTAAAGTATGAAGAAATTACCGGCCAAAATATTAGAATGATATTGTCCAACAAAAATATCATTATAAGATATTGGTAAGATAAACTAGTTATCCAAATTAAAATCACATGATGAAACTGTAGTCGCATATTTAAAATATAACTTATAAGCAATATTTGAAGCTTTATATTGACCACTGTCTCTTATCACGATGAAATTTTGAATAAATTTCCAACCATTGGTAGAAATAGCTTTCTCAAATTTCATAATCGTATACTCATACGCTGCAATTATTTTCATACCCAAAACAAATTTTAAAGGAGAAACTAAAGATATATATTGCAAAAAAAAAACTTGGAAAATATAAACAATGAAAAACAAAATAGGTAAAAAACAAAATATTTTACATGTTTTTTCCATAAATGTAAAAATTTACACTAGATCTTCCATGTAGTTTTGAATGGTGTCAAGTTTTTGAAAAGGGTAAAATCTTCAATGGAATCCATGAAAGCTAATTGATTTGGATGGATTAATTAATTTAGGTTTTTGTGATTGTGATTCGTGAGTGAATATTTATAGAGAAACAATGGAAAATAAATTTTGAATACCTAAAAAAGTTAGGTTAACAAAAGGAAAAGATATGTAAAAAAATCCGGTTCCTTTTTGGAAAGTATTCTTCTATAATTTAAGTATAAAAAATGTAAATAGAATATATGTATTCCCAGTCAATAAGGTTAGTTATAATCTTATTATTTTAAAAAATATTAATGGAGTTTATAGATTTAATATGATCTTCATAAATACATGTATTTCGGAGACGATATATTAAAAATAGATAAAAATAATGAGATTGTTAAAAATGATTATATAGATCTAATATGATCTTAATAAATACATATATTTCGGGGACGATATATACAAAACTCAATTATATACTTTCCAAATTACATTAAACGTATTTTAACTCATTTCGATGATTTCTCTTTTTATAAGCCATCAGTGATAAACATCATGTTCAAGCTTAATATTTAATTAGAACTATTTACCTTTTTTCATAGAAATATGTAAATAAATATATAGAATAAATAAATAATACAGAAAAAAATATAGAAATTGTTGATCGATACAAATAAAGATGCAAATTAATGAAAAAAAAAACACAAAAGTACAAAAACATTCATATTATTCTGCCCATAGGGGTTACTCATAACCTTGTTCCACTCCAGCTACCTGAAGGATATAATAAAAATTAATATTTATAAACACAAACAATAACAGAAATACAAACTGTATAATTAAATAACGCACATTGATCCACGATAGAGTTTGATTAATTTTTAGGAGATGGATAGTCTATCTCGCTTTGATTGGATCAAATATGATAACCTTGAAATATGAATTTCCTTTGTACTCGAAAAAAAAAACGTAATCTAGACCGACAGAATGAGTTTCTACAAACTGGCTCCGACAACCATCTAACCAGATCTCATCACCGAGATGCTTAACTCCGATAAGAGTCCTAAAACCATATAGAGTTTCAAAGGTTATCTGACCACCTAATTCTGGAGATAATAAAACATATTCATCGGGGAGTAACTGTGGGAAAGAATTCATCAATTATAAACTAAATAAGTAGTTTATGAATAATAAGTGACTATCCAATAAATAAAAAAACAACAACAAAAAACAGAAAATAGAATTACCATAGCCTCGATTTTGAGGGTATCTTCCATTATAATTTTAACAAAATTCGTAGAGCATGCATTTGAACGGTAACTTGAGACTCTAACCATTGTTCTCTTGCTTGAGTTTGAGATTTGTCAAGAGAAATTATCGATATCAGATTTTAAATAACAATAAAAAAGTATGATGAAAGTTACAGTATAACGAATATAAATGAATCATAACCTTGACCAAAAGGAAGAATTGGAGTCAGCCTTTTCGAGTTTCGAAAAAGCATAAGATTCCAAAGTACTTTAGGGATTCCTATAATTTTTTTTTATAACAATAATGTCAGCTTATTAAATTGTTTGACATAAGATCAAAAACATTGAGCTTGATTGGGCTAAATAGAATAACCAACCCACTTGTCTTTATCACCAAAATGAAAAAAATGAACTTAACTCCTAACAAATTAAAAATTCATAATAATGCGAGAGTGAATAATTACGATAAGTTTTCAAATATCTTATATTAAATTTCACTCTTTGAGTATTCTGCATAATAAAAATTAATTTACAATAAATTGCTGGAAACTAATATATTTTTGAGAAAACAGCGAATTATAATCTAAGTAAGACTTAACAATATAATATAATAAAAAACCAAAGGAAAATGTATTATAAAATAAAAAATAATAAAAGCATAATACTTTATCTTAAAAATAAATGTGAAACAAAGCAATGTGTCCAACTTTGTTAAACAAATGGAAAACAAATATTGAAAGAAATCACTTGCGATGCTTGTTAGGAGGTTTGTGAGCAATCGGGGAAGCAGAATCTTCGTCGGCTACTTCTTTGAAAAGATTAGCGGACGGAATCTCGACACTCTTAAACTCAGCACAAATCTTCTTATTAATCGAAGACATTTCATCATCAAGACCTTCTGGATCAGATCGGTTAGATGAATGTATTGAAAATAATGAGCCGGAAATTTCAGAACACTCGCCGCTATTGGACATTGTACGATTCATCTATACGCAAAGAAAAAATGTAGATAAACAATACTGATACAGAATTTTATACAAATTTCAAGAAAAATTAGCACAGAGGAATAACAAAAAAAATAAAAGAAAAATTATAAAAAGTCAGAATAATGATATACTTACTTGATCACTTGAGGTAGACGGAAGATCAATAGACTCGGTAACATTCTTTCCATCAGACCAAACATTGCCTACTTTAAAAGTATCATTTCTTAAACCAATGTTATCCTTCTCGACTGGAATGTCTTTCCTCTTAAATTGTCGAGTGCAACCATTAAAAAATCAGAATTCCCAATCTCCATACATGCCTATCAACAAAAAACTAACCATTATAAAAAATAAATAATCTTAAAATTAAATATCGAACAACCTATAACAAAAAATACCTGATAATAGTCTGGACAAAGATATCACTTGCTTTCACTCCTACAACCTTGGCGGCAAAACTATCGAACAACATACATTTTGTCTCACCGGTTAAATCAATTACTTTTAGATGTAGTTTGAACCTATATTAAGTGTAGGTTTTAATGACTCATCAAAACGACTAAACAACATCTCTATATTAATAGTAGACAAAACAAACCTTGGAGACACGTTCCTCGTGAAGCCTTTACAGGTCTCGCACTAAAAATTGGATTGAAGATTAGTTGATACACCTTTGATCTTTACAGAAGTGTCAAAGAAGAATTTCTTATTACACTTCTTACAACCGTAATAATACCAACCCCAATCTCTATCTATCCCATAAATTGTACATAACAAATGACATCGCCAACCTACAAAAAAGATTTAATTTCCTATCATTATAGATGTCGAATCTTTAAATATCTATATAAAAAAAAAGGAAAAGAAAAACAGGTATTACCTTGTCAGAAAAAAGGCCAATTTCTTAATGCACTTTTACTGCAGTACCGATTTCTTAATGAACTTTTGAACCAGTCTTAAATCTCAATTCGATGATTAAAATTTCATAAAACCTGCATGAACTATCAAATTGTGGTCTATTTTAAAATTAATCGTTAGCTCCATCAGTCAATAGTTAAGTCCCTGTTATTCTCTCGTTAGGTGACACGTGTATAGCTTATCTAAGCAACATGTGTCCGGCTGAATAAAAATAATAAATTTTTTAAAAAAATTTAAAATATTAAAAAAATCATAAAAATAAATATTTTATGAAAAACTAAAAAAAAGTACAACAATATTTAAAAAATAATTAAAGTAACATTAAATAACATTATAACTAACCAAAAAATAAATCTAATTACAACCCAATTACAATATGACTAATTCAAAATTCTCAACTCTAAAACCCAATTCAAATTTCGTCACAAATCCCAGAAAACAAATCAAGTGTTTTCGGCATGGTAATATATGCTTCGTCATAAAATTTTGAAGTGGCATATTTTTAATAAATCATATATAAATGAGTTAATGAAGTAAAACATCTAAATTTTATGACGAAATATATATTATTATGCCAAAAACCTATGTTGCATGGAAACTCAATCCGAGATCTGTTTCCCACTTCGGAAATGTTTCCGAAATAGACTCATGAAAACTTGGTGGAAACAGGATTCCTAAAATTTTTGATTTAAAAACACGATCAAAACACTTGTTTTATTTTGAAATACAACGAAACTATGATATTATTAACGTATTATAATAATATTCTAAATTTTTAATTTGAAGCTATGATATATATATATATATATTTTATTATCTAAATTAGTTACTATCTATTAATTGAAATTGAATTATTTGATTTTTCTAATATAAATTGATTTAATGTTTTAATATTGTTATATGTAATATATATTTATAAATATAATATGTGTTTCTAAAACGTACTTGTTTCTTAATTTTTTTTTATTTTCATTTCTGCGTTTTTATACATTTTGTTTTGACGTACTAGTTTCTGTTTCCATGCAACATAGCCCAAAACACTTGATTTGTTGAAAATTTTGAATTGGTTTCAGCATAGTAATAGGTGTACCTACATAAATAAGTTGATGAAGTAAAACATCAAAATTTTATTACGAAGCATATATTATCATGCCAAAAACACTTGATTTGTTAAAATTTTCTAGGGTTCATGAAAAATTTTGAATCGGGGTTTTAGAGTTGAGAATTTTGAATTAGTCAGATTGTAATGGCTTGTAATTGGATTTACTTTTCGGTTAGTTATAATATTATTTTAATTTATTTTACTATTTAAAAAAGTTTAAAAACTATATTCCAATTTTTTAATAAATATTTTTCTAATTTTTCAAAATTTTTATAATTTTTCTAAATTTTTATAAATTTTTTTCGATCTTTTGAATTTTTTTTATTTTATTATTTATATTTATTCGGCCGGACATGTGTCGCTTAGATTAGCTATACACGTGTCGTCTAACGATGGAGACTTAACTGTTGACTGACGGAGGTAACGATCAATGTAGAAATATGCCACAATTATATAGTTCATGCAGATTTTTAAAAATTTTAAGCAAGGAATTGAGTTTAAGATGGATTCAAAAATTTATTAAGAAATAGGTCATTTTTCCTTACCTCGTCAGTGCCAAGTAAGTCAGAAATAGAAAGCATAGGATGTTCAAGCTAGAGATCATCATCAGAAACTTTAGGTATGATTGTTTTAGAATTCTTCATCACGATCTTGACACCATCAGCAATCAAGCTAAGAAATAAGCTGTAAATTTAGTAGTTACACGAAAAAATGACCAAGATAATTCGTTATTTACATAAAAAAACAAAAATTACCCATCAAAAGCTTCCAGCATCTTAGGGTTGAAGACAATGAGCGATGTGTCAAATGACTTGCTGATACTTCAGACATCTATCATATAATTAAAAAATTGACCAAAGCAACACATAAAGAGCATAATAAAAATTACAAAATATACAAACAATATTATGAAATGCATTTCAACAGTGTAAAAGAGTACAATACAATGAAACATGCATATCGTTCCAAACATGAAGTTTGGCAAAACGAATCAGAAAATACATCAAACCGTCAGCAGATCGCAGAACAGTGTCGTAGAATGTTCTAGCATAAGAACCCCAAAGACAACACGATAGGCGATTGTCACTGTTCAGAAACAAAAAAAAAAACAAAATTAGAAAAGAAAAGGAATCGACAATAAAAAAATGAATACACACGAATTACAACGAATGAGTAATATAGTTTAATTTTGTAAGATATAAAACAATGATATTTCACACAAAAAAAATACAAAACTCAAAAAAAACTATTAATAAATAGAACCAAAAAAATACACAAAAAAACACGTACAGTTTTGTCAGCGAGGACCATCTCTATGGTTTTTCCATACTAAGACAAAACGTGCAAGATCTTGCATCTGATCCTATAATTTTTGTGATTACTCGTCTTGATGTCCTTGAAGAGAGTGAAACCATCGACTACAGCCAACGTAGAACTCATGGTGCAAAGAAAACAAACCTATAACAAAATGCAAGGCAAAAGAGAAACTGTCAAATGGGATGTAAAATATAACGCTATTAGGGTATTATATAGGAAGGTTATGCTTCTCGTAAAATGTAGTAGTATGGATAAATTCGATTCATGGCGTAATATTTTATTAATTCAAATTTCATTATTTTTAAGGATCGTATAGGTTTAGATATCACGCATATGGAATAGATTGCAGTCGAATTCTCTTAAAATTTGAATATAGATAACAAAATTAAATTCAAGATAACGTTGAAATAAATGGTTTACGCGGGGGATAAAAGTGATTACGATCACATAAATGGTGTTTCCATAAACAAAAAATAAGGAGATATATAGGGTAGATATATACACCACCTATTTAAGGAACCTTAGGTCTTTTTCCCCGAGCCATCTTCTTCTTCGCAAGAGTTGTCTGATAAGACCGGAGTTCCGGTGCCGGAAAACTCAAAAATGATCGGAAAATTTTTAAAAAAATATATTGCTAGGGTTTAAGGCGTGGAAAATTTTCTGAAATTTTTTAAAGAAACTTATATCCAAGAGGAGGACCCCTGTTTTGAATTTAGATGAATTTTCCAAATTTTTCCGATTGGCCATTAGAGAGATATGGATTTTAGAGGATGATTTGGCCATGATCCGCAATTAACAAATAGTTGACCTCCCTAAATGTATTTTCGAATGACCAGGATCAAAAACGGAAATGGACGGCCTAGATCTCGCCTGAGCGTCGCATGAAAACTACAGGTTAAATTTAACCTATAGTTTTTTGACAATTTTTCCCTCAGCGCAATAAATGCGATTTTTTTTTCTCCGAAGAGAAATCTCCTGATTAGCTAGCGGGAGAGGGGCAAAAAGAGGAGAATCCCAAAAAGTACTCCCGCTTTAATATATTAAGATTTGAAGTGTTAGGCTAGACTATGTGATCGGACTTTGTAAATCCAATTATTGATAAATAAAAAAAAGAATTTAGATATTTTAGCTAGATATTGTTCGTATGTTTGTTTGTTAGTATCTCCATATAGACCTAACACTAAACTTGACCAAAAAGAACATTTTTAATCTTTCAAATATTATAATTATTATTTTAATTTAATTTATATTCGAATAAACATCCAATTATAATTTTAACTTTTATAAATATTATTCTTATTATACACATAATTTCAATTTAAAATTTAACTAAAAAACTTTTATCTGTATGTTTTATTTAATTATTTATAATTTAAATATTTATGTATCTTAAAAGTTTTAAGTGTTTAATGTTTTTTAACTTAAAAGAAAAAGACGAAGTATATTTTCTTTTTCTTTTTTGTTAAATTTCTTTTATTCGTAATTTAACTAAACAATGAGTTTTTTTTAATCGCCTTTAAACAAGTTAAAAATTAGAGTCGTTTACACCCAAAAAACAAGGACCAAGAAACAAGACAATTTTTAAAACGCTCAAATAAAAGGTAAACTAAATGATATACGACATAAGACCCAAAATGTAAACGCAAATTAGCGTCGATCTTCCTCAATTGTAGTATCTAACCAGGATGGAGCTCTTGCCGCCAAATACGAAACTATAGAGCCGTCTTTGGTAACACTTCTTTCCATCTTTTTGGCTACTTTATTAGCTCGGGCATTGGATAATTTGATGTCTATGGCTGTAAATCGTCGACACAATGCCTTAGCTCTATCCAGATATGAGCGGAATTTAGGCCATTCCCTCGGATTTCTGAAAGCATCGATCACCACTTTTGTTTCAGTCCATAGTTATATGCTTTCGCAATGTAGCTCAGCAATGCTTTGCAAAGCCCAAACTAGACCTTTAAACTGTGCACATAACCAGTTGGGATGAGGGGTAAAGGTGTCTCGCGCATGATATAAAATTGAACCTGTATAGTTACATAAAATCCAAGAAGCACCACATAATCTATACGGGTTAACCCAGTCAATGCTTAAGTCACACTTCAGGGTACCTCTGTTCGGCTTTGACCACGTTTGGTTATGACTGTTTGGTATGGATGATCTGCTTACTTCTTCATTTACTTTTAAGTTTGCATTATACCACAATTCCACTTCTTTTAGTGCCTGAGCAATTAACACATGGACTTCTCCATCTTTTCTAGTATAGCACTTAACATTCTGTTGCTTTCATATGTTACAGATAAGCCAAGGGAGAGCTTTGCGATATCTGTTATTACCAGTTTTTGAAGCAATTTGATTCAAGAGACAATCTATATAACTCTCTATAGAGTGAGGCATGTATGATGGGAGTTGTAGAAAATGAACACTGCTCCAGACTTGAGCTGCAAGGTCGCATTCAAACAAAATGTGGCTCATAGTTTCAGGATTTAACTTACACACATTGCATAACTCATTAACTTAAAGACCATGATGCCTCAAGCATTCAGCAACGGCTATTGCGCCTGACAGAAGACGCCATAAGAACATACAGATTTTGGGTTCTGTTTTGAGCTGTCAAACTCTAGATTTTAGGGTATTTGTTCTTCTTAGAGCTTCAGATGGATGATCTGTTTTACTAATTGGTACTGATTTTAGCCAACAGCTACTTCGAACCGTGTACTTACCATTCCGCATATGAGCCCAGCACCAGCTATCATCTTCTTCAATGTATGGAGGATATAATGTGATGTGATTAATATCACATTGAGGGAAAAGTTCATGCAGTGAGTCACATTTCCAAGCTCCATCCACATCGATGAGGTCTAAAACTTTCATCTCTACTCTTAGGTCTGATCCTTTACTTATTGGTACTCGTGGTTCGTCATCTTGGATCCATTTATCTAGCCACACCTTTGTGCCTTTTCCATTCCCTATTGTTCTAAGTAATCCACGACTAATTAAATCTCGACCAAACAGTATATTGCGCCAAGTGTAGGAGAGACGTGGTCCATGTACTGCCTCAAAAAAGTTCTTTTTCTTAAAGTACATGGCTTTATACATCCTGCCAATAAGTGAATCAGGTTCGATTAGTATTTTAGCACGTTAGGTTATCTAACATTTTAATGGTGTGGCTAATTTCAATTTTTTCCAAAAATTAAGGTTTTAAATCTTACAAGAAAAAGTTAGGAACCATTTTTTGTGAATATAAGGTTTTCATGAGGTTGATCTTGAGCCGCCATCCAAGCACGTATACCTTCGTTTGAATGAATATTTTCAGTATAGAAAGTCTCAAATTTTGGATCGTCCGCTGCACGGATTTCCTGGGAAACGAAGTCATAGGCACGTATGTTCAAAGCTAGACCGACTACTCCAAGAGCACTCATCCATAAACTAGTTACATATCGACTTCGATTCTTGAATAATCCACATCACTTCTGCTGTTTTTAATCCTCCAAGCTATTAACAAAAGAATATAAGAAATCGGATGAAATTTCAAAAAGTACCATGATTAATAGAATTACTCATTAACTACATCTATATCTTAGAATTTCAAATCTATGAAGTAGACTTATATATAATCTTTTTCCATTGCACATTTCCTATCTATTATTTTGGAGATTTATAATTTGTTTGTTCTACTGGATGGAATCTCGGTGAATTAGATTCAGAAGAATCTTGATGTCCTAGCTTTTAGCTCGACACATTTTTGTGATTATTTTTTAACAGAAGTTGTTGAATATCAAAATCCTATCTTTTTAGAACGGGTTAAAGGAGTCAGGATTATTGGTAGGGAAGAAAGTCAATTTTATTATTTAATTTGAATTAAATTTTTTGGGAATGAATGGGAAGATCCAAAAATTGTAAGAAGAAAATATTTTTTAGTTAGACGCATGGAATTAGCTAAGAATTTTATTCGAACCAAACTATTCCAGCTCGATGAAATGATAAAAAATACCCAGAAACCGATTTACAATTTTTCTGGGATCCAGACTTCTAGTAGGTAGTCTGGGAGTGGTATTACTTCCCAATCCAATATTTTCAGCCTTTTCCTTTTCTTGGAAAAAGAATTAGGACAATACTCATGTTAACCATTAGAGCCGACAAAAGACCAAAACATGCCACTGAAAGACTCTAGTGAGACGGGCGGAGGCCTTTGGTGTCCACTCCAGTAAAGGATTGGAGCCTCACAATCATAAAAAATTTAGGTAAAGATTAGATAAAGAAATGCGCGAACTTGAAAGATAAATAAATAAAACCACAATAATAGAAATAGAGAATCTTTTTTTTATCTCGTCAAAACAATAGTTGTTAGCAGGGTATTTTGTAGTATTACTCTTTTATTTTAGTTTTTGAATCTCTCTTTGATTGAAAATTTAACCGATTCTTTCATTTACTTGGGTCATTGGCCATCCGCCGTGAGTTTCGGTTTTAGATGACCTATGTCCTATCCATTAGACAATGGATGCTTTTCGCTTTTTTTGACTTTCCTTTTGTAAAAAAAAATTGGGTGAAACCTTTATAGCAATTGTGTATTGAAGTGAGATATTTTGTAATTACTCATTTATCTTATTACTTCGTGAAGGAACGATAATATTTTATTGCTATAAATATGGATTATTAAAAGGATAAGACATGTATTTGGATATTTCCCTTCAACTCCACAATATTGTATTATTTTTTTGACATAAAAAGTTGAAGGGAATTCTGTGAAGAGAAAAGGGATTGTGCCTTATACAGGAACAGCTTTGGCAGAATATTTTATGTACCGCGAACAACACACTTTAATCATTTATGATGATCTTTTCAAACAACCACAAGCTTATCGACAAATGTCTCTTCTAAAGTTTTCGTTGCAAACCCTGAGATATTATTACAGTGAAGGACGAACAAAACTCTAGAACTTTGGTTCAAAATCTTCTTGATTCGTCTACCCCTGAGGAATTGAAACACCTCTTTTCGTCCGATTTGCATGTGTTTTGGAAGAAATCAAGGTTTTTATCATCATTTTTCCGAGATGTTTAGACTTTTGACTTTTTATAACTCCATTGCATCTGATTGTACCTTGAAATTTCTAAATTTTAGATGGATTTAATTAAACCATCAAGTTGTCTCGATGAGGTACTTAAGTGTGGACAAACAAATATGGGATTTATAGATCTATATAGAATCTGAAACATATTACGGATCGACATGGTTTAGTTCCATGTGAATTCAAGTTGCTTTGGGTCAATATGAAGAAAGGAAAAAATGCTGATTTCAAACTAAACAATTTTCGTCGTGATAATTACTACATGGACATGACGTAAAGACCTAGTAAAATTTAATTTTTTTAATTGAGCTAAAATTAACATTAACTGTTAACATTTTAGTCAACTGTTAATTGGAAATTCAAACGGTAAATATCTTATATATTAAAGCGGGAGACACTTTCATTTTGACTATGTTTTAAATTTTAGGATAAAATTAATATATAATTTGTAACAACCCTTAAAAATAAGTGTAAAGCAGGTTTGTTATAAACTATATAAAAATTCAAAATTAATAGTAATTTAATTTAAAAACTCTAAAAAATGGAACTTAGTCTTATGTGTATATACATTATAATACCTTAATATACATTATAAATACTTAATTCAAAATAGAACATTAATAGGTTTGAGGTGAGTTGACAAAAAAAAAAAAGGTTTGAGGTGAGTTTGGTATAAACTTTTTTATAACCATTCAAAACTAATAAAAATTTAATAGAAAAAGTTCTTACAAAGTTAAAAATTAGTAAAAGTATATCGGGTACAAGTTCAGTTATTGTTTCGGTTCCGGTTCGAATTTGGATTCGGTGTTTCGGGTACATAAATTTAGGACCATTATGGTATTTTGTCGGTTTTGCTTCCTCTAATTCGCTATTTTGTTTTTGTTTCAAGTCTTATTCACGTATTTTTTTTTCGGATAGAGTTCTGTTCGCTATAGATAGAGTTGGGGTTCTGGTATTTTTATATAAAAATTTAAAATTTAAAAAGATTTAATAGAAAAACTCTAAAAAGCTAAATTTGGTTATTGATTTGGTTTCAGTTCGGCTTTGTTTCGGTTTTTCAGATACATTAGGATCCATTGAAATATTTTTTCTTGTTTGATTTCTCTAATTCTGGTTGAGTTCGGTTTGGATTTCGGGTCTCTAAAACAACATCTCAAAAATAAGTTTTACAATATCAACACAGGTCTAATAATCTAAATAAACACGGTTGAAAAAAAATAATCAAACCACACACTATAGCGTGGGTATAATCCTATTGAATGTTTTAAAATGATATAAAATCAACATTAACCATTTAAAAACCGATCAAAAATTAAAAAGTTTCAAATCTATTTTAGGTATGGGTCAGATTTGGATATCTCTATTTAAATTACTTAAAATTGTAAAAAATATCTAACTTTTCCAGGTTTGGTTTAGGATTCAGGTCGACTTTAGATTCAAGTTTGAGTATCTTTCATTTACTATTCGTGTATAAAAAAATTATCCACGGATTTCAGATTTTATCATACCCGAATCAAACCCAATGGATATCAAACTTAATATCTAGTAGGGATATTTGAATATGTACTCTATCATCATCACCAATTATACTATAATATCTTAGTTTTTTAACCTTATCATCATTATCATCAATAATATTATCACCACAATCAAGATTTACAAGTTGAAGTAGTGGTAGGCTTAAACAAGACATGTTCAAATGTTGATAATTCAATAATGCAAGAAAAATAAGAGGGCGAGTCTCAGCTCTTTCTACTCTGGCTTTTCATGAGTTTTGCAGTTTTCTTCTCGTTCTCTTGTTATTACAGTTCCTATGTGGTATCTTCTCATTGGCTACATATCAATCACTTCCTTTCACTTTATAAGTTGAGACAATACCAGCGTGGCCTGTTCTTGCCCTCGTGGCACCTTTCACCTCGTCGTTTTATGAGTGTTATTACTTCTGTATTTTTCCTAACATTTTATCTTATAAATAAGAACATCAATCACGACTAGTAAAGCCAATTCAATACAGATGATAAAACCGAAAAAAATGACATGTTGACTGAAATAACAAATAAGCTTGCAAATTACAAAATCAAAACGTTTAAACAAGTGAACAAAATTAAAGAAACAAATAAAAAGTTTTTTCAATGATTGGGTAGATAAGATTTTATGCTAAGTTGAAGTTCTAAATATGTATCATGATTGGTGATAGTATTATCTAAATTCAAAATCTATTAGAGGAATATAGAAATTAAATCACCTAACCACATATATTACTGAGTTTTTTTTAAATGATGATAATTGGTTTCAGAAGTACAATAATGTGTTGTTAGTCAGTCCCATACTCATGAGTATTTTTAATGTATTCCCTTTTTTAGACATACAAGATCCTCCTTTTTTTTTTTTGTAGAAATTCAGAACAGTATAAAAACCTCTCAGTTGTTCAGCTTTTTCATAGACTTTGTTTCTCACAATACATAACACTTGCAAGCAAAAAGAATTTCTCTCCCATATCACAAAAGAGAAAGAAGAAAGCAGGGTATGACACAATACGGCACAAATCCAACGTCGCCTGACGACTTAGCTCCAAAACTCGAGTACATCACACGCTCCAATAACCATCACAACGTAAGAACCGGTCTCGCCACGCGCCGCCCATGGAAGGAAATATTCGACCTTCATTCCTTCAACTTCCCGCGCAAAATAACGACTGTGATCACCAGAATCAAAGCCAACACCGTCTATTTTCAGACCAATTACACCATAGTCGTTCTCTTCTCTGTATTCCTCAGTCTGGTTTGGAATCCATTCTCTCTCCTAATCCTACTCTGCCTACTCGGCGCGTGGCTCTTCCTCTACTTCCTCCGTGACGAACCACTCGCTGTATTCGAGCGTGAGATCGACCACCGTCTTGTACTCATCTTCATGTCCCTTCTCACTCTCTCCATCCTTTTCTTGACCGATGCTAAGCTCAATATCGCAGTGGCCCTCTTGGCTGGTGCCGTTGCTGTGTTGTCTCACGCAGCTCTTAGGAAAACCGAAGATTTGTACCAAAACGACCAAGATACCACCCCTTTAATTCCTTAATGGAAGATTTTAGTGTTCATTTCTTGTACTAGTTCGCATTATGACTACGATTTTTTATTTGCGTTTAGATTTTATTTTCAATGTTACCATAAATATTACTTTAAACCATGATTGTTTACTAGCGTTCACATGTGGATCTCTATCAGTTATAACGATTAAAATATTGTAATATGTAAATCCGAACGTAAAAATAACCACAACAAAAATCTAATTGAGTAGTATAAACGTGAGTTGTGCGAGAATTATCATAATTATTCGCGGAGGAAACGGCCTAAATCTTTTTTTCGGACTGTTTCATACATGAATTCGATCCCTGTCTTAATTGTATATAAAGTACCAAGTACCAAAACATTCAAAAAATAGAGATGAACTAAACAAAATATGGCCAAAATTGAAAATGACCATCATTAACTGTATTAGTCAATGGTTAAATCTCCATTAAACAAAACGTGTACAACCGATTTAATCAATACAACAAAAATAAATTAAATTTTAAATAAAATAAATGAATTTAAATAAGTTAAAATTAAATAAAATAAATAAAAGTTAAAATTAAAATAAAATATCTATTTCTACATTTGCATTGGTTTAAGCGGTTATTGTTTACATCCTGAATACAATCCAACTACAATTATAATCCACCCGGTTTGAAAAATATCCAATTCTAAAACCATAATTCTAAATTCTAAAAATCTCCACAATCTTTAGAATTTTTCAACAAATCAAAATTTTCAGTATAGTAATAAGAGATTGATGTGAAAAGTTCTCATTCAAAAGAAGAAATCTCAATTTTTTTTCCAAATCTCAATTAACCTCCATAGTTGCCCAAACAAAATATTTTCTTTCTTACAAAAATCGAACAAAATAGAATGTCAAAACTATTAAGATCTATTCAAAGGGTAGAGTCCAACAAAGCATGAAAATTTATTCATTTTCCAAATATCACAGAGATTAGTGGTCATTTTCATAAATATTAGTGCATTATGATTGTAGTCGGTTTGTAAAAACCAATATGAATATTGAAAGGAATAATTTATTTTATTTAATTTATTTATTTTTATTTTCTGCTATATATTTATCGATTAAATCGGCCGTGTTGTTTAACGAATATTTAACTGTTAACATAGTTAACTGTACATTGCCATATTTTGTTTAGTTCATTCTATTTTTTGAATGTTTTGGTACCTGATGTATAACTAAGACGGGGCATGGTGTAGATTTGGGCGTTTTCCCAATATTCGTGTCACTAAAACTTGATGGACAAGGTACACAGTACAATAGGTCGAATATTCCTCCCACCGTATAACAATTTTACACCAATTGGATCATTCGACCAATATTACGATATTCCATTATTGCAGAACACTAGCTGAATAATTGATAGAATAAATGAGTCCAATCAACTTCCGAATTAAGGCCCGTTAGGAAATCTTTTACATGATTAATAATCCAATACTATTGGCAGGATGTTAATTTTCTATTATATGTGGCAGAAAATCTTAAATAAATACCAGACAAAACGAAAAAAAAAATTCATTTCGTTGTTGTCGTCATAAATCACTTAACGAAATTAAGAGGAACTTGGAGAACAAGAGGCACCATAGGTTCATGAGCAATCCCAATCTTGCAATTATCAGAGCTCAAAATCTTCTCCTCTTCTTCCTTCGATAAAGTAATCTCATTGATTATTTCCATAAGTATCTTCTCCATATCTTCACCATCGGTCCAATCTTTAACCGTAGCCTTGACCAAGGTGGGATTTTGACTAATCAAATCCCAAACCGGGAAATTCTTTCTCGGCATCATGAAATCTTCAAGTTTGAGTCCAAGACTGGGACAATAATCACCAGCACCATCACCAAGATAGATCATCTGCATCTTCTTCCCTTCTTTGGTTACAGAAGCTTGAATCCTCTCGATTATCAAACCCTATATAAATAAATATATTCATTTTTAAGTTGGCACAAAAAACATCACAAGTGTTTCATAACAGAATCAAAGATACACAGTTTATGACAATAAAAAAGTTTCCCAGAATCCGTGGAAGTAGATATATTGACAAGTGGCAAACCAAAATAGAAAATCTTTATCAAATCTCAAATATTTGATTTGAAGTTAAAACTAATCAATAAATACGAAATTAGAGTAAGAGTACCTTGCACATGTTAGGAGGACAACGAGAGCAACCATGGGAAGATTTAGAGAAGTCGTGGTAAGGAGAGATTCTTAATCTTCCTTGTTCATCGACAAGTCCTGGGTTTGTGTTAATCTCTGAGAAAAACTCACTAATCCCAAGATGTTCAATGATCGTTTCGATGAAGAATGTGTTTGCGTCGCTCACGATCCTCAGCTCGCACCTAATGTTGGATGATTCTCAGTACCGTGCCAGAGAATTAACACGAAAAATTGAGGAATATGTAAAATTTGGATGATAATTACCCTAAAGCATGAGCAGATTTAATAGCAGGAATAACACGAGGGTGGATTGGGATTCTTCTAAGAACTTGTTTGATTTCTTCAATGGTTTTGCCATGATCATGAAGCTCCTTCATCATCCGATTCTGTTACGTAATAAAAACCAAACAAGGAATTCAGGGTTTCGATTCAATAATGACGAAAAATCAGAAGAAAAGGAAACAGAGTGAGAGTTAGATATAAGATGAAACAAACCATGAGGGAATTCCAAGGCATTGTGGGGAGAAGCTGGTTGAACAAATCAGTAAATCCAAGTTCATCAACAACCCAATTATCACTGTCCACATCGATAATTGTTTTGTCGAAATCGAAGACGATCACTGTGTTGTTCTTGTTAGCCATTCTCAGAGAAATATTCTTGAGAATCAAACTTAATTTTCTTAGAAGTCTGTATAATTGTGGGTTGTGGAGAAGACGAAGAATGTGATTTATATAGATATTGGGAGAGGGAGACGAATAAGGATTTTGTCAGGAAGATGCCATTGGAATATTACATATCTTCAAACTCAAGCTGAATTAAATTCCGACTATGATTTTGCTTGTCTTATTAACCGTTAGATTTGATGACGTTATAGGGTCAAACATTGACTAGGTAAGCTGATCCGACGGTGTTGACGGCTCTTCACGTATTTTGTGGATATTAATTTAGTTTGGCTTGTTAAAAGTTTTTTTTAGTGGGATTATAGGCAGTTGAGAATACACGGGAATGAGGTAAGACAGGATATTCCTTGTATCTTTCCGATTTTCAGTTTTTAGCTTCTCCCAAAATTATGTTTCTGTATCATCTGTTTTGCTAAAGGATATATCAATTTTTTAACAAAAACAAAAAATAAATTGCGGGCAAAAAAAAAAAAAATTAAAAATCCATTATATTTTTTTTCAAAAGTGACTTTACATAATTAGGTTTTTAATAACCAAGAGATAACATAAGTTCTTGTTGTATGTATGAGTTTTGATTAAGGATCCTATTGTTTATTATACTAGATAAGGACCCATGCTTTTTGCACTTGAAAAATTTATTTTCAAATTTTGGTTTGTATTGTATCTTCGTTTTTTGAATCATAAAGCAGACACTCTTGTCGATGTGCAAGAAACCCTTCTTTATATAATAAGATTTATTTTTAAATTTTTTTAATACATCATCAAAATTTTTATGATCGTTAAATTTGATACGTGAAAAAATCCAATTAATTAGTAACTTTGATAAACCTTACTTTATATAATAAGATATTACATGCTGAGTGCCGACTAATCTCTATATAGATAATTATCTATATATAATATTTTATTTTATAAGTAAGATATTTATAATTATTTTATTGAATTTTGTTTTCCTTCTAGAATATTAACAACATTATTATTTTTACATTATGATATAATTAATTATTTACTATTCATTTTTATGTTATGATTCGGTTTCTTCATATAATAGGACTTCAAATAGATATAAATATTTTGTGTCATTGTTATGATTACCTTCTTTTTTATTTTTAATTTTTTAAATATATCACCGAAAATCTTATGATCGTTTTTGACACGTCGAAGAATCCTGTTAAATACTAACTTTGAGAAACCCTTCTTTATATAATAAGATTCAATTCCTTCATATAATAGGATTTTAAATATTTTGTGATATAATTATGATTATCTTTTTAAAAATTTTTTTTTTAATATATCACCGAAAATTTTATGATCGTTGAATTTGACATGTGGAAAAATCATGTTAATTACTAACTTGAGAAATCCTTATTTATATTAATAAGATTTGATTGAAAATAAGAATGAGGAATAGATGCATGGATATGTGGCTATATCCGATTAGGTCTACAAGCTTTATCGATAAAGTTAAAACCACGAAATTAGGAATTAACCTAAAATATTAATTTAATTATAAAAAATGAAAATATGGGAATTGTATCACAAAGCACTAGCGGAGAAGATATAGGAAGAAGGGCGGGTCGATGCTCTATTTCTACTCCAAAGTTTTGATATAATAATAGATCAACTTATCTTAAAATTTTTTTTATCTAATTCTCTCTAAAGTATATATGCAAGACCTAATTGCACCCAAAATTAGATAATGACTATTGAATTCTACACATAGTGCACAAATTGCTGGATAATTATAATTTTTTTGAAAACCAACGATTGGTTACGATCTTAAAATCATAAATTAACCGAATCTAAACTCAATCGAATCTCAAATTGACAACCGAATTTGAGCGGGTTAGGATAAATTTTGTCTATTTAAAATTTGGTCGGGTCTAAAATTGGTTTAGGTTTAGTTAATTAATGGTTTTAAATCGTAACCAATTGTTGGTTTACAACAAAACTATAATTATCTAGCTATTTATGCAAGTAGACCAATTTCGTATATTATGTGTGGAATTTGGTAATCATTATTTAACTTTGGGTGTAATTAGGCCTTGCATGTATATTTAAGATGAAATTAGACAGAAGCTATAGGTTGATATGTTGTTATATCGAAAGTTTGGAGTGAAATAGACCGTCAACCCAAAAAACTTTTAGCAAGCCAAACTAAATTAAGAGAGACATAACTAAGCAAAAGGAATATTCTTCTTTAAGGTTAGGATAATCGGCTTTTCTTCTGTGGCCACATCTTTCAATTTGATATCTTCATATTCAAATTAAAAACAATTTTTTCACTTAATCACCAAACAAGTCTTAAGATGACGACACAGCACACACCTTGTATCTGTATCTCTATATAGAATTGACATACTTCTATCAGACGTTGTCAAGAAGATCCGCATCAATACAACCTTCTTTTATTCCTCTTCCTCATGTCTTAGATAACATTGGATAAAGAAGAATATTTATATATTTTTTCGCTGAAATTTTAAGTTTCTATTCAATAAAAAAAACTTGAAATTTCTGACTTACGAAAACTCATAAAATATGTTTTTATTTTGCCGTCTAAAATTTTATTAAAAGGACTCAATTTTTCTGTCATTTCTCTCTAAAACCTCTCATCAACTTTTTCAGATCTAGGGTCTGCGAGCGGTGGCTTCCACAGCGCTGGTTTTGGTCCCCTCCTTATTTTGCTCTCTTCATTCTATTTTACTTTTGTTCCCTTTCATCTTCTCTTTCCATCTTCGTTGCATGTCAGATTTAACCGATCTCTTGGATCTCTCTCCTCGTTTTTGCGAGTTTCAATCCACTATCTTCCTCCGGGCTGCTTCATCTACTTCGCCCGTATATCTCCGACTCTCTATTGTTCTCCTTTCGTGATCGCGTGGACCTTCTCCTCTGACTTTCTCTGTTGTTTGGGTGTTTACTTCTTCCATTTTAGTTTTTATCTTTCATAAAGTTTGATCCTCACCACCCAGATCTCGTAGTCGTCTTTCCAGTGATTCACCCAGGTTTAGATCTCATCTATGTGTCAGTTTGTCAATTTCCATCAAAGTTGTTGGTGATTATATTTAGCTGTGAATTTAGCTAACTTTTGGAGCAGTAAATCTCTGCTAAATCGGAGTTGCCTGAGTTGGTTTTCACAGATGGTTTTCAACGTCGGAGTATATTTAAATTCAACCGTTATGAAGAAATTGATAGAGGAAATCAACTCGTTTTACCATCTATTTGATGACCTGGAAGTGAAAATACCGGCCAACTATTCCGACAAAGCTTCTTTGAAGGTGTGTCGGTGTTCGGCTTAACGGAACACATCTTGGACGACACGTTTGTTTACTTTAGTGGGCCTCGCTTGTTGATTTTAAAAAGCCCAGTTCTCTTTGTTGTAATCTATCAACTTGGCCTTTGTGGCACTTTATCTAATAAACTTTTTTATGGGAAAAAAAAGATACATAGATTGAAGAGAAAATGTGTAGTCAAGATGGCAAAATATGTTTACATATTCAAAAATTTTAGTCAAGATTTTGTTTGTATAGTTATAACAAAAAAAAAGAATAAAATATGTAAATATAATATTCTTAAAGATTTCGTCAGCATTGATACAAGAATTGAAATACCAACCTAACCTAACTAAATCTAATTACAAAACCAATAGCAACAAATATTTTGATTTTTTGAGTAACAAGAAACATAATTTAAAAAGTTACTATAAATATCAAAAAGAATTTCGTCCTATCAGTCTTTGTATTATTGGGTATACAATTATTTCTAAGGTTATTTGCTAAAGGTTGAAAAAGATTTTTCCGTACTTGATCTCGTATACTTAGTTAGCTTTTATGTCTGGTCGGTTAATATTAGATAATATTCTGATTGCTCAGGAGATGTTTTATGTCCTGAGAAACAAACGATCAAGTCATGGGAAATATATAGCTATTAAAACAAATATGAGCAAAGCTTATGATAGAGTTTAGTGGGATTTTTTGGAAAAGCTTTTACTCTGTCTTGGCTTCCAAGATAGATGGGTTGCTTGCATCATGTTTTGTGTTCATTATGTGGGTTATTTGATTCTGGTTAATGGTCAACCACATGGGCGGATTTAGCCAAAGCGTGGGTTACATCAGAATGATCCTCAATCGCCTTATTTATTTATCTTTTGTAGTGACGTTTTGATGTCTAAGTTGTGCCAAACGGAACAAGTTAAGCAGATTTCAGGATTTGTGGTTGCTGGACATAGTCCATCTATTTCTCATTTGCTCTTTGCAAACGATAGTTTATTTTTCTACAAGGCACATTTGGATGAGGCTTCAATCATTTTAAAGATCCTAAAGGATTATGAGCAGGGTTCGGGTCAATAAGTTAATTTTGAGAAGTTTGGTCATCAGGTGGATGTTGTAACTAGGCAAAATGTTCTAGATATCCTTGTCATTCATCATCTAGGTGGCATTGGGTCCTTTTTAGGTTTGCCTGAAGGTTAAAAAGGCTCTAAGACAAAGGTCTTTGCTTTCGTGCGTGACATGATTTCAGATCAGATTAACTTGTGGTCCTTTAAGTTTTTGTCGAAAGGTGGTAAAGAAGTTCTAATCAAATTAGTTCTCTCTACTTTACCTTCTTATGTTATGTCTTGTTTCAGGCTTCTTAAAACTCTTACATCGAAGATAAACTCGGGTATAGCGAATTTCTGGTGGAGAACATCTCTGACATCTAATGGTATTTACTGGGTAAAATGGGTAAACTTATTCAAAGGGGAGAACGAGGGTGGTTTGGGGTTCTAAGATATAAAGGAGTTCAATTCGGCCCTATTAGCTAAAAAATTTTGGCGTCTTATTGATTTCCCTGATTTTTTATTTGCATGAGTGTTTCACGGTCGATGTTATAGGGATTCTAGTAATTTGATCCCGAGGAGAGTGTGTTCATCTTCATATGGCTGACGGAGTATTATCTCTGCTAGGTCTTTAGCTAGTAAAGATTTGATTAAGCAGGTGGGGAATGGGGATTCTATTTCGGTGTGGCATGATCTCTGGATTCTGGATGTTTGTCGCATCTAGCATTGGGCTAGGGTCCTCTTTCAATCCGGATTTGACAGTAGACCACCATATAGACCCAATATCTAAGAGTTGGCAAGTGGCATTGGTGAAGCAGTTAGTTGACCCTCTTGATGCATGTCTTATCTTAGGGATCCCTCTTCCTCAAAGGGATAGAGAGGACTGACTAGGGTGGCATTTTACAAGTTGGCCATTATACGATCAAATCTGGTTATTGGGCTGAACGAAACATTTCTTTTCCAGGTGTTCGTTTTGCAGGCCCTAATATTAAGGCTCTTTAAAGTGAGGTTTGGAAGGTTCCGTGTCCTACTAAGATTAGATATTTTATGTGGCAAGCCTTGTCTGGTCATGTAGCGGTAGGGTCTAACTTGGCTTGGCGTGAGATTAATGGTGCATTATCTTGTAATCGATGTGGTGCTGATACTGCGAATGTTAATCATGTGTTGTTTGAGTGCCCTCTAACGATTCATGCATGGGCTCTGTCTTGTATCCTTTCGATTGGGGGTGCATTCCCAGGCTCCTTGTTATTTTCTAATTTTGATTTCTTGTTTTGGCGGATTCCTCATATGGTGGATAAATAGTGTTTTTCTTGGCTTTTATGGTTTATCTGGAAAACCATGTATTAGGTTTGGGATTAGATATCCTTATCCGCTGGATATATGGATCCGTATCCGAAGTTTGATCCAAGAAACGGATATCCAGCCAAAACGAATATGGATACGGATGGTAAATTTTGATATCGGGCTGATACGGATACAGATAATACGGATTTTGGATCCGGATATCTGGATATATATTTTTGTTTTGTATTTTTTTTACGTTTTGAATAGCAAAAATACTATTTTTTGTTTGTTTTTTCAATTATTTTATTTTTTATTATTTTCCAACATTATTTATTTATATTTCTTGAAAGAAAAAGTTGATAGAAGTTTTTAGATTGGTTTTTGGTTTCTTTTTTGAAATAACCAACTTTTAGCCAATCATGATTTTGTAAAAACAGTTTTTTAAAAACTTAAAACTGTTTTACGTTGTATTCTACCATTCATGATTTTAGTTTTTTGTTCACCTAAAAACTAGGAACAACTAGTTTTTCAGAAATCAACGTTGATTTTTCCAAAAACCAAAAACTAGCTTTTGGAGGTTTTTAAAAGCAAAAACTAAAATGCAAAAACTAAAACCAAAATCTAATCTAGAAACTAAAATTTGAAATCCAAAAACTAGAAACTAAATCCAAAAACTAACAGCCATGCATAGCCAAAATATTTCTTTTTATTGGTTTTAGTGAAAAAGAAAGTTTTGTTTTGGTTTAAATTGAATATGGATATGAATATGGATACGGATACGGAATGATAACTCTTTTCCAACATTGATTAGGACCCCGGGGAAATTGTTTGTCATGTTGAAGATGAGGCGTCAGCTTGGGCTCTTCATAATGAGTGTACCACTAGTGTTGAGGCTCTATCCTTTTGATAGAGCCCATGGCTCCTAGGTGGATAACGATGTTCTATTCCGTCCCATAACGGTCGATGCAGTTTTTATTGGTTATAGGTGCTTTGTGGATGGATCTTGGAAGGATTATGAGTACTTCTCGGGACTTGGTTGGTACTACTTCTCTGATGGTCTGAGTGGAGCTTATATGGGAGCATGCAGGACTAGAAGAAGTTTATCCCCTATGCATTCTGAGATCGAAGCTCTGTTGTGGGCGATATCCTCCCTCCTCCCTCTCCAGTGTGCTGAATTGGTGTTTGCTGTGGATTGCGCAAATGTTTTGAAAATGGTAGTTGATATTAGGAGCTGGCTTGCTTTCTCTCCAGGAGTTTGTGCACTTCTGGAGTCTCTTCTGCTTCTTTTATCTGTCCTTGATCCTTAGATCCCTAAATTACAAAACCGATTTCCTGGTCTAAAATATTAGAGAACTCTCCAAGAATCCATCATTTGTAAATTAGTTTCCTCAAATTGGTTATCCTTTTAGCTTTAATATAACAAGTAATGTTGGAAAAAAAAAATTTATAATTTGATAAAACAACCGACAATTGCTTCTTAACTTAAGAAGATCGACAAAATTCTCCTTAATTGTCGTATGTGTTTTGTTTTTGTTTTCATTTTGTTGTTCTATCAGCAGAGTATGCTTTGTTTTGGATGTAGAACTTTCTGATTCATTTTTGCTTAAAGGCGATTTAAAAAAAAAAAAAAAATTAAAACACCTGCATCTATGGTAATATGCGTAGACAAGTTGAGGAGATAACTACGTTTTATTGTCGGAAAGAGTAAAAATCACAAAAGGGAAGAGTGTTGGATCCAATTGAGGATAGAGAGGAATATAGTGAAAGTGATAAAAGGTGTTCAAGAAGAAGATATAACAAAAGAATCAAAAAACAAATTTGAAACACAAACACCTCCCTCCCAATCGTCTCATACTAAAAATCCCAACACACCATAAGCTGTTTGTTTCTTAAAGAGTGATAGAATTGAAACTAATTAAAGGGAAAAAAAACTCCTTCGCAACCCAAATAAAAAAAGACAACCTAAGGAGGGGTGGTTCGGATATTTCAGACATTACCGTTCTGCTGAAAATGGTCTCTCTTCTTTTCTTTACCAACCCAACTTTTGATTTTACCTTCTACTCCTGGAACATTACTTCTTCCATGGATTGCGTGCGTCAGGCTTTGCTTGGTCACAGCATAACTCTGTTACTACTACACCTTTTCTGGTTACATCATGACTTTGGTATGTTAAAAAGAGAAAGATGGGGAGAGAGAGAGAGTCTAAGAAAAGAAAACGAGGAAAAATTAAATTGGAGCAAGCTGGTTCCACGTTTTTTCTTTTCTCTCTCCAATTCATGCATAGTACATGTACAAGCTGTTTGCTGCTGCACAAGCAATTGAGTTCTCTGTTGGGTGCCAAGCCATATGCAGTAACTTAGTTGTGAAGTCAAATGCGTTCCCATTCGCCTCTGTTCCAGGACTCTCCGATCCTGTGTCCAAACACACGTTTTTACTCCAGAAAAAAAAAGCAGTAAAAGCTTGAATATGTTTTACTCTTCCTTACAACCACTAACCTCGTCTAACAACGCGGGTCATACTGCCTATAGATCTGGAAGGTCTTGCTGGCGTCTGAATTTGCCTCCTAATATAAACCACAGACGTGAAACATTTGCAATTGATCAATAAACATATGACTTGGGTTTAACTATCAATGTTTTCTTCTTTTTATTTCAGATTTTTACCTCATCGGGTTTTTGCTAGCTTCCAAGGTTGCAGCTTCAGTACTTCCTTGAGACGCTCCAAATACGCGGAACAGATTGCTGGTTCACAAGAAATTTAAACATAATAAATTTGGTCACGAGATAAGAAAGTATAGTATTCACCAGAAGATAAGCAATCAAACCTGTAAGAGCCTGTTGCTACCCTCAATCCATCGCCACTCAGACAACACTCAAATTTATCAAAGATGGAGTCATTTTCATAAAGATCACATAGCTGCAGCCGGGTTAAACATCACATGATTAGTTTTTAAGAAAGAATCATCAAATAAGAGATGCCACGGAAAAAAGCTCTCACCTTGGGTCTCAGATGTTCATGAACCTGGTAAGATGCAACTGGACCAGAATCCATGTTTATGTCCCACAGCTGAAAAATTGGAAAGGGCAAAAGATATCACGATGAACAATAGACCTATAATGGCCCACAATCACAATACTATACACAAGGGGCAAGATGATTTCCAACCTTGAGCGTCATGTAATCACGACTAAGTATGTATCTCCCATCCTTTGAGAATTTAATATCTGAAATTGAAGCAATTATTTCTGTGAAAAATGACCTCGAACCAGGTGCTTCCGGTTCTTCAAATCTGTGAGATATGAATCAACAATGTCAGTGGTCTGAAAGTTTGGCGTGATGACATTCACTTCCAAGATAATTCTGACCAGATGAGAGAATAAAGTGAAAGTTAAATAATTATTCATATCAACTTTTTACTTCTTTTCACTTTCAAGTTAATCATGTATCAAATCAAACCCTGCTCTACATATCCAGAAGAGGAGTGCCGTTTCAAATAAAGGATGAAGAGAATAGAACTTACAATTTCGTATGAGAATCACACAGAGCTGATTGCCGCATATCGATCAAACGAATGGAGCCTTTTGAACTACTATATGCTAGCATATTACAATGGATTGGATGAAACTCAGCTGATGTAATAACCTCTGCAAAGACCATGTAGCACTTAGAAGCATGCCCAACAAGTATAATGTGTTGTAGAGTAAACGTGAAAAGAATAGAAATGCAAAGTAGAGAGGTTTTTAACATATGAATAAATGAAAACACCATACAAAAAGTAACTTCAAACAAAATAAGGGAAAAAAAGCATGCCAGTTAAATCCTCCATGTTTGTAGGCTTCACATCAACAATATTGAAACTCTGGTTGCTGATTTCCAAATTCCAGAGATTTACTCGCAAATCATCAGCCGAAATAAAGGTTTCTCCATCGCTTCAAAAATTATGGGAACAAAACATTACAACAAGAAACAAAATCGATGCATTATATGCTGTAAAGCATGTATATACAAGTTGAGAAATTTAGGATCAACTAGATTCGATAATGAGAATGAGCACACTGAGATGTGAATAATAGAGGTAAGATATAATTCTGTTTAATATTTTAGATATTGACATTGTTTTCTGAGAAGGTAAATTAAGGAGAAAGACAACAGGAACCTGGTTGAAATGATATCACATATAACCTCTGGTAGGAAAAGGATTACCTGCTATTTGAGATTGAATTTATATGATAATCATGAGCATGAGCATACACTCTTCTGCATCTAGCGACAAGGTTAGTCTCCAGGCTAGTCACCTATATGCAGACAAACCCATTATTCCAAGCAAATCATGAATCGAATAATGCAGGACACTAAGTTTACTGTGCTTTAGTTGTGAGAAAACGAGACAAAGGCCACTCGTAAATTCCCTATGTTTCAAAACTCAAGTAGCAGGATCATGAACACAACAAAAATATACCCATCTTCCACTCTCACGGTAGCTAGTAATCATATAGATTACTAAATCAACTCTTCATTGGAGAGAAGGTAATGGAACGACCAAAAACGGCGTGGACAGGCTGGTTATCTATATGCATCTAGTTTTCAGGATCCTGAAACTACAACATCATTCGACACCAATCACAACGGGAAACAAATAGTTCATTGAGTATAACTACCACAGGCAAACGCAAAGATGGAATGCCTCCTGGCGGGAAAGAAAAATCTTTGCTCAGGTAGCCATGTAAATTATCGGCATGTACTCCATTAGCTACTAACTGAGTGGGGCTATTTGAGGTACTTGAACTTGGTAGAGTGCTATTTCCTGAACCTCTTGAAGGATCAATATTCATCTCACATATTTTCTTGATCTTCTTCTCTTGTACCTGTTTGATCCCAGATGAGGGAGTAGTCAGATTATAAGAGGAAACAAACAAAAACTTATTCTACTCTTTGCATGGAGTACTTGAAAGCATAGAAACACAGTTTGTAGACCATTTTCATATGTGACGCATACAATATCTCTAGACTATAAAGCATATGTAAAATGATTACGGAATTGACTTAGACAGAAATTCATTGCTATAAATGGCCTATAATTCTGCAGTCATAATACATAAAGTTCATCCAGATGTTGCACCTTCCAATATTTGATGGTTTTATCATTTGTGGAAAGCAGAAACAATGCACCATTTGCTGGCTGACACCATCTGATCTTGTTGATTTTCTCTTCTATTTCCAAACTCTTGAGATAGTCAAACTGAAACAGATGAAGACCAAGCTCACTGTTTAGCTCAAGGAACACATTACTCGGATATGGTGATCAATTTTAATGTACCTCTGGTTCATGACTCTGAAATTCTGTTTTATATCGAAATTCAGGATGCCTAACTGTGTAATCCGTCTGCTCAAGATCCTTCCTGGACCCGCCATGCTGAAAACAACATCGCACACGAATGCATTATAGCACAAAACATTTTTTGGACGAAAATTGTAGTAAATTCCTGCAGAAGAATAAGGAACTCACCTCTTTCGTATCTGTCCTCTCGAAAAGAACAACTCGACCCCCGCGGTCACCAGTTGCAAGATGGTCTCCACTTTTATCAAATTCGATGGCTGAAATGATGTCAACTGGAAATTGTGCAAACAGAATTGTTAAAGCACAAGTCATCACTAAATTGTGGGAGCTAACACATGATGACCTCAAAAAGCGACTAGAATATCCTTTCAATGAAATAGAGACGTAATACCAGTAAACACGACTCTGTAAAATAACATATATTGAGACAGCAGATTAAACTGATCTCATATCGAAAGTGCCCCTCCACAAAGCCTCATCAGCCAGAAAAGAGCAGCTTTAAACAAAATTCAGCATGACAAATTCAATTCTGAACCAATGAAGTATAACCATTGATAACCCTTCAAACTTCTAGCTCGAGAACTCAATTCATCAGATGATTTTCTTTGCTATTTAGCAGAGTCGACAAAGCATTCCACCAGTGGAAACACTATCAGTGGCATCGAACAGACACAGGTTTCAAGCTAGATTACCCTCTCTTACTCTCAACTTAAAAATATCAATAGCAAATCAAATCTACATAATCTGTAGTCTAGAAAAACTGAGAGGTTCCGACCTCAAAACGATCAGTTAATCGAAGTCATACCCAACAATACACACTTCTCATTGAACTTAGAAACCCTACTAGCAGTGCAATCGAGGTCACAGAAATTGATCAATGACCCACTAAGCAGTAGAGGAACAACTCACTAATCCCCTACATCCAAATCAGATCCAAACCACAAATCAAACGCATAGTCCTGAAATACCCGTTCCGGATCTATAAGGAAAACAAACTCATCACCCACGAATATATCTAATAATCTATTAAGCGTAGGCAACAATTACCTTCCTGGACTTCTTCTCCGGCGGTTCGCTCACCGAAGACCTGAGAGAATCTCCACTCTAGAGACGGAGGTGGTCCACTAGAAGCGGCGGAGGAAGCGGCATCGTCACCACCGTTCATATTTCCTTTTGGGTAGATATATTAATCCAACAAAAAAATTAAAATCCGAGCTTCGCGAAAACAGAAATCTGAGCTTCCAAATCTTAATCACCGAATCGAAGATCGCGTCATCACCATAACCAAATCCCTTGATTCACATTCCATTCCATAGTTTTATTCATGGATTCTCGCGATTGAAGCACTTGATCGATAATTAATTGTGTCCCTCTCTCTCTCTCTTGGTGTAGAAAATGGAATTTCAATATCTCTCTCTGTAGAAAATGGAGGAACGAGAGAAGAAAAACGCCTTGCCCTTTTTCTCTCTCTAAAAGGACAAAATTGGAATTAACACTTTTTTTTTCCTTCCAGACCAAACGAAGGAACAAATCATATAAGTTAATGTCTAATACTATATTGGTTTTGTCCTGATATTAAAGTATCGATAGAATTACAGGCGGTGACATCTTTTTATCTACACAGTAGATATAAGTGGACGGTGACATATGATTTCGCATATCATTGGTCACTGTGGAGGTGCGCTTGCCCACTGTTGGATGATGAGGAAAATTGTATAAAACTATAAATCCCTTAATTATATCATTAGTAAAACTACTTTCTAAATAATTGGTTTTGCTAAGTTATTCTCGATTAAATTCGATTGCGCATTTGTTTTTTCATCTAAACTTGTCCAACAATGTAGTGAGAACAATTTACAATATACAAATTTCTAAAATGTTTTTTTAACATTACATACCAGAAAATCTGTTTTACAAAATAAATATTACCCAAAAAAACAAATTTGCAATGTCTTTTGTGTAAGAGCATAAAGTTAGCTAATCATATGGAATCTCCATTATCTTCAAAACCATTGTACAATATGTTAGTGTTGGAACCGCGTCTAGCACAAGAAACTAAGTCCACGATTCTGATTGAAAAAGGGAAGATTGAGCAAAGATTATTTTAAAAGTTTAGGGAACAAAGAGTGTATTATGAAGAAAGATAGTTATCGAGTACAGTATATTGTTTAATGTCTTGTGCCAAAAAGCAGATCCTTCTTTGAAGGACTTGCCCCTCTATTTATAGACCATAGAGGCGACAAAGTAGATTGGATAAAGGAACATATACAAATTTCTACATAATATCGAATCTAAAAGATTCTTACTAGATTTTCAAAAAATTTCCATGTCGGAATAGAAAAATTTCCATTTCTTCATTTGCTGACGTGGCATCCGACTTCCTTCAAGTTTCAGTGCGCTTCTGAGAAGCAAATCGTCCGAGTTGAGACTTCGATACACTTGCCAAGTTTGAAACTTAGAATTTGGCCCATTGTTTCCGTAAACCGAAGTAGGATCTCAAATCCACCTCCAACAATTGTCCCCCTGACTTGAAAATCTATTGCCAAGTTTCCAAGTCGGAAAGTTCTCTGCTTCGCGATAAGGTTATTTGAGATGGTTCCCTCGATTTCCGCGTGCTGAGTAATTATTACTGTTTGATGTCACTTCGTTTTTCGGTAAATTCCTATAAATATCGCGCCATCACTCTTTTACCACTCACTTCTTTCCTGCGATTAATCCTTCCGACTTCATTTTTATCTCATTTTTAGAGTTTTCTTCCGACTTCAAAAGTTTTCTGATATATTTTAAGTACTTTAAGCAAAGATGGGTCTTGATGATTTTGAACTTCCTAACGTTGTAGAAGGTATGATCACTGCTCTTGATGGAATGGAGACTCGTCCTGCTGAGGGATCCTCTAGAGTGACCAGATCTTCTTCTGCACCTACACGGGACATTGTTGAAGTTCCTTCAAGTTCTGGTCGGGGAACTTCACGACCTGCAAAAAGGCCAAAGGCTGATCAGCCTAGGACTGCTTCTCCTGAAGTCGTTACTCCTAGAGTCGTCACCCGCGGTAATGCCTCCGGTATTTCTCGGGGAAGAGGAAGGGGCGTTCCTGATTACCGATTCATCTTTGATCATTCCGATCCAAGATCAATTTTGGAGTTTCAGACGGAATGTGCTGATCTGATGCGTCAGATCAGGACGTCATAAGAGCGTCTCCCTTCTCCGGATCAAATGGAGAATCGGGAGGAATACGAAGAGGTTGTATATTTGTTGTTTTGGGTAAATTTTTCCCTGTTTTTGTTTTAGTTCAGTTCCATAATTTTTTTTTGCTCCAAATCCTTTACCTTTACTTTGTCAAAGTTTTTGTAGTTTATCACCTATCTGAACAGCATTATGCTTCAGCGCGAGAGGTCCCGCACCGATCCGGATAGGAGCGTCTAGTGGAACTCTGGTCAAGCAGGCTAAACCCAATTTGAAAATTTTGATTTCGAATTTCGAAGTTATCTCGTAATTTTGTACGATACTTTGACAAATATGAAGTCTAATTTCTGAGGTCTCTTCTTGTTTCCGCACGTTAGCTATGTTTCTCTCCTAAGTTTGAGAGTTCGATCCCCATTGTTAGGAAGAGAAGTTTCACTGTTTGGCCTTTTAAACTGAGATTTTAAGACTCAGTTTAGGTTTAAAGAATTTCAACCTCGAAAATAAACTTCATAGCAATGTCGTTTTTGTTTTGTGTACAGAACTACGCTCTATCTTTGTTTGAGAACTTAATCTCGTGAATCTGTATGAAACTATGTTTTGTTTTATCTAGGATTTGACCTCGGGAAATCTATACAAAGCTATGCTTTTGTCTTTGTGTGGGCACTCAATCCCATATTTGCGAGAACTTGGTCTCGGGTAAGTGTGAGAATTAGATCTCAGTTTTTAGTATTTGCGAGCATTAGATCTCGGGTTTTTGTGCGAAGAGCTAAGTTTTGATTTTTGCGAGAGATTAGGTCTCAGCTTTCAGTGAGGTTTGAGACTTGGTTCTATTATTTATGAGGTTAGAGACTCGGCAAGATTTTAAGACTCGGCTATATTGAATGGGATTTTGCGACTCAACGAGGTTTTAAGACTCTGCTATATTAAATGGGATTTTACGACCCGACGAGGTTTTAAGACTCGGTTTTGAATGTTTGCCTAGAACTTGATGTCGGAAAATTCTGTGTAGAATTGTATTTTGTCTCATGAGAGTTTGATCTCGTCTTTTTTTTGGGAGTTAGGGTGTAACCCTTTTTTTTTTTTTAGGTCCGAGATGAGGACTTACAAAATTTAATTTAGTTATAGTTGCACCCGAAGGCTACCTACGTACCGTGTAGGAATCAAGCCAATACGTAGTTCTGATTACATAATTGATTAAATAAGGATGCATCAAGTAACAAATTCAGATTGCCGAGTCGGCGTGTCTTTAATAGTAGTATCGCTTGAGGTTGATGGAGTTCTAACTTCGAGGAACCATCTCTCTTTCCATCATTGCGATCTTGTAGACTCCTGGTTTTATGATTTCACAGATGATATACAGCCCTTCCCAGTTGGCACCGATTTTTCCTGCGTTTAGTTCTGCCGTGTTTTCAAATACTTCTGAAGTACCAAGTCTCCTACTATAAAGTGCCTTCCATGAACTTTCTTATTGTAGTACTTTGCAGCCTATTGTTGATAGTTTTGTACTCAGAGAAGTGCCTCGTTGCGTTCTTCTTCCAAGTCATCAATGCTGGTTTTCATTGCTTCATTGTTCGAGTTTTCATTTTTGGAAAAACGCTCTCGACGCATGGTTGGTACTACTACTTCCGCTGGAGCCATTGCCTCCATTACGTGAGAAAGAGAGAAAAGACCTCTTCTGGTTGAGAATCTTGGTGTTGTTCAATGTGACCACAACACGCCATCCAACTTGGAAGCCCAATTTTTTTTCTTTTCTGAGAACTTTTTCTTTATTTCTTCTATGATCTGCTTGTTTGTTGCCTCGGCTTGCCTGTTTCTTTGTGGGTTTCAAAGAGTGGATTCGTTTACTCGGATGTTCCATTTAGAGCAAAAGTTAGTGAACTTCGCCGAGATGAATTGTGATCCGTTGTCGATTACAATCTCATAGGGTAACCCATGTCGGTAAATTATGTTCTTCCACATAAACTTGACTACGTCTCTGTCTTTGATGTGTGAATAAGCCTCTATTTCGACCCATTTTGAGAAGTAATCTGTCATGATAAGCATAAAACGTTTTTGTCGAGATAAGGGCAACGGTCCGACTATGTCCATCGCACACCACATATATGGATATGGCATAGCTGCAGAGGTTAGATCTTCAATTAGAGTGTGGATGATGTGCCCATGTTATTGACATTTGTCGCACTTGGCTACATATTGCGCATAATCCTTCGCCATAGTCGGCTAATAATATCTGAGAGTTTAGATCTTGTGTGCGAGTGATCTTTCACTATTGTGATTTCCACCAGCTCCAATATGCGTCTTTTTAATGATTTCACTGATCTCGTCGCCATTGATGCAAGTGAGGAGGATCCCGTTTGTACTTCACTGATACAGCTTTCCATCAACTTGGGCATAGAAACCGCACTTGGCTTTAAGTCGGCGGGCTGCCCATCTATCATCTGGCATTTCTCCATACATAACGTTCGCAAGAATCTCGTCTTGCCTGTCGATATTCTGTTCGCTAGGCTGTTCAATATTTGGCATCTCGGGGTCTGAGTCGCTCCTAGTTTTAGTAATTACTAAGAAGAGTTCTATATCTCCTTTCTGTAAACTCATACTTGGTTGGTCTATACTTTAAACAGGTATTATCCTCCTTTGAATGAGATATGTTATGGATGCGAGAGCTGCTAAAGCGTCAGCTGAAGTGTTTTTTGTTTACTTTGGACTTCATATCCTTTGTCAAATCCTTGACAACTTTAAGGTATGCTTCCATCAGGTCATTTTTGGTATCATATCCTCCATTCACTTGGTTGACTACCAGTTGAGAGTAACAATAACATTCTACTTCGGTTGCCCCGATCTCTTTGGCCAGCCTGATTTCTACGATTAATGCTTCGTACTCTACTTCGTTGTTGGATGCTAGAAACGCAAGTCGGGACGATTGTTCCAAGATTTCTCCTATCGGACTTTCAAGTCGGATTCCGGTCCTCGAACCATGTTGCGACGATGATCCGTCAACGTAGATCTTCCAAGTCCGAAGATCATTGTCTGATCTTAAGGGTTCGAAGTTGGGGGCCAGTTCAATTAGAAAGTCAGCCAGTACTTGAGACTTTTCACTTGTTCTTACTTGAAATTTGATATCATATTCGCTTAATTCGATGGCCCACTTAGTTAGTCTTCTGGACCGGTTTGGACTATGTAGAATCGTTCATAGCGGGTGATTGGTTAATACAATGATAGTGTGAGACTGGAAATAAAGTCGTAACTTCCTTGCCGATGCCACCACAACTTAAGCGAGTTTCTCAGTAGTCGAATATCAGGTTTCTGCTCCGACCAAAGATTTGCTTGTGTAGAAAATTGAATTTTGGGTTCCTCTATCATCTCGAACTAGCATGTTGCTCACTGCCGACGCCGAGACCAGAATGTACAAGTATAGAAGTTCTCCGTCTTCAGGTTTTGCAAGAATCAGCGGGGTTGAAAGATACTCTTTTAACTCGAAAAAAGCATTCTCGCACTTCTCATCCCACTTAAACTCTCTATTTCCCCACAATAAGTTGTAAAACGGGAGACACTTATCTATGGAGCGTGAGATGAACTGATTTAGAGCGGTTATTCGGCCAGTTAGCCTTTGAACTTCTCTTTTGTTCTTTGCAGAAGGTAACTCTTGGATTGCTTTAATCTGCTTTGGGTTTGCTTTAATTCCCCTTTGAGTGACTATGTAACCGAGAAATTCTCCCGAGGTTACTCCGAAAGTGCACTTTGCCGGATTGAGCTTCATCTGATATTCATTTAATGTTTGAAAACATCGTGCTAGATGTTGGATGTGATCTTCAACTTTAAGTGACTTCACAAGCATGTCGTCTATGTAAATTTCCATTGTTTGTCTGAGTTGATCGGTAAACATTTTGTTGACTAATCTCTGGTAAGTTGCTACATTCTTTAGACCAAATGGCATTACTCTATAGCAGTAAGTTGCGTGTTTTGTGATGAACAAAGTTTTCTCCATGTCGTCAGGGTGCATCCGAATTTGATTATACCCCGAGAAAGCGCCCATGAATGAAAGGAGTTCCTTTCCGACGGTTGCTTCAACAATCCTAATGATATTCAGTAGTGGAAAACTATCCTTTAGACATGCTTTATTGAGGTCGGTGAAGTCCACGCATACTCGCCACTTTCCGTCCTTCTTGGGAACAACAACAGGGTTAGCTAACCATTCCGGGTATTGGACTTCGACAATTGATCTGGCTTCGGTTAGCTTTATGACTTCATCGATTACAACCTTTTTTCACTCTAGCCCTAGTTTTCTTTGCTTTTGCTTGATGGGCTTGTAGGTCGGATCAACGTTTAATCTGTGGCTTGCAATCTTCAGATTGATCCCAGGAGTATTTTTAGTCGTCTATGTGAATGTTGCCACGTTTCATTCCAGAAGTTTAATGAACTTGTCTCGGATCGACTTACTCAGATTGACTCTAATGCTTACACATTTGGACGGGTCCATGAGATCAATGTTGATAAATTCTACGCTATAGTGGTCTGGCTTTTCTGGAGCGGGAGGCTCTGTTAATGCTTTGCTTTTAATAGTCGCTGTAATCATGCAAGATTTGTTTCGTAACTTTAACACGCAAATAAAGCATGTCTGAGACATCTTTTGATCTCCTCGAAGTGTGTAAACTCTTTCGCTTGTCGGGATTTTTACACACTGATGGTAGCTTGATGGAATTGCCTTCATTATATGGATCCAAGGTGTCCTAAGTATCATATTGTAAATTGGCGGATAATCTACTACCAAGAACTTGATCCATCTGGTAATTCTGGCAACTTGGACTGTTAACTTGATAGTTTCGATAGCATTTATCGTGCTTCCATCGAATGTAGTCAATGTTCTTTCCACTAGTTTGAGGCGTGCGTCTAGTAAAGCCATCTTATCCAACTTCTCTTTATTAGATCTACCGAACTGCCTGTATCAATCAAGATTCAAGATATGTTGCAGTCGAATACTCGTAATTTGTGGACTAGCGGGTCGTTATGTGGGAAGCTTACTCCTTCAACATATTTGGCGGTGAATGTAACTTCCGAATCGACCAGTTCTAAGCTTTCCTGGATTGGACCAAGGTTGACTGCTGCTAAAACCTTCCGTTCGTCCCTCTTAATTGACCTTATAGTGTCGTCGCATAATTGTAATCCTCCTATGAGTACATTGACCTCTACTCTTGGGGATTCCGATTCTTTGGTTTCCCCGTCTTGTTTTTGTTGTTTTGGTTTTTCTTTGGCATTGTTGTCTTGGTTTGCTACTTTGTCAGCTGCTTCTCGCAACTCGGCTTCTTTTCGCTTTTGTGCCTTGAACTTCTGAGTTTCTTTTTCTGAAAGGTTCAACTCTCCTTTCATAAATTTCTCGGCAAGTAGCTCTTGTAACTGTTTACACTTAGAAGTGGAATGACCAGTCCTATTGTGAAAGGCATAGTATTCACTTTGGTTGTAAGTATTGTTGAACGACTTTTTGTGAGCTAGGCTATCAGTTTTGCTGACTTGGAAAGTTGTTGTCGAGATCGATTTTCCTCTACAGTTATGTTGTCTCGGCTCATGGTATTCTTCTTTCGATTCTTTAATTCCCGAGTCCCGATGAATTTTTTGTGTTCGGGTGAAGATTTTCTTTTCTTTCACGTAGTCTGCATGGCTCGTTGCTCTGCATAGGGCATCTAATATCTTACTGGGACGATTTATGAAGAGATCTCTTCGTAGGGCCTCGTCCATAACCATTCTAATTCTTAAAGCCTCAATGGCCATGTCGTTGCTAACTTTGGCTTTAGTTAGGATTTTCTTAAATCGTCTGAGATACGACTTTAGAGACTCGTCAAATCCTTGCTTCAAAGACCGTAGTTCCGTTGTAGAAGTATCTTGGTTGACGAATAGGGCGTATTGCTTCATGAATAACTCGGTGAGTTGATTGAAGCTCTCGATTGATCCAGTTGGTAACTTAGTGAACCATACTAGCGTGTCGCCGGTTAGATTCTCAGGGAAGAGTTGGCAGTAAGCTGCGTCCTCCTGGTCGGGATTGTAGGTGGTCTTGTTCATCATGATGTTGAAAGCACTCATGAATTCAATTGGGTCAGTAGTCTCATCGTATGTGGGCACCTTATTCTTAGTCCCCGATTTATCGAGACTCTCTTTAGTCTTGACGCAAAGGGCGAGTTTCGAGCTTGAGCCAAAATTTGCCCAATCTCTAGTGCCGAGCTGGTAGCTTGATGGAACTGAGACCGCATGTCCTCCATCATCTTGTATTCAACTGCTGTGTACATTGCAGTCGGCGCTTGTTGTCCTGATATGTTTGGTGTTGTAATCTGTCCCAGTCCGGTGACGTTGGTTGGTTGTGGACTCGGAACTGTTCCAAACAGATTTCTTTGGACGCTGGCTAACACTTCTCTGTCTGGCCTATTGTTTTGTGTAGATGGGAGGCTACTCTCATTTAGAAGAGACTCGATTATGTCGAATCTTTCCGAGTTTCTTCGATCGGAAGCTTCAAATTGTGCTATCATGTTGCGCACCAAATTCTCGATTGAAAGTGGTCCTTCTGGCGAACCTGGGAGGGCAGCGACTTTTTGAGAATTTTCTCTATTCCTCTCCTGAGTTTGAATAGAGTTCAAGGATGATTTGAGAGTCGGATCAACATTTTCTTGGAGGTTAAGGTTCCTCCTTTCGGGTGAGCTGATGGTTACTTTGTCTTCTACCATCCTTTGCTCCATGTGCGCTTCTTTGTTCCTGTGTATAGAATTCCTTCAATATCTTCCCCACAGATGGTGCCAATAGTTCGAGCCGGGTCTAGCACAAGAAACTAAGTCCACGATTCTGATTAAAAGAGTTAGGCAAGAATTCTTTTAAAAGTTTGGGAACAAAGAGTGTATTGTGAAGAAGGATAGTTGTCGACTACAATATATTGCTTAATGTCTTGTGCCGAAAAATGGATCCCTTCTTTGAAGGACATGCCCCTCTAGACCATAGAGGCGGTTACAAAATAGATTGGATAAAGAAAAATATACAAATTTCTAGATAATATCGTATCTAGAAGATTCTTGCTAGATTTTCAGAAATTTTCCATGTCGGAATAGGAAATTTCCATTTCTTCGTTTGCTGACGAAGTGTCTGACTTCCTTCAAGTTTCAGTGCACTTCCGAGAAGCAAATTGTCCAAGTTGAGACTTCGATACACTTGCCGAGTTCGAAACGTAGAATTTGGCCCATTGTTTCTGTGGACCGAAGTAGGATATCGGACCCACCTCCAACGATTAGGAAGTCTACTTCTTTGATCTCTAAAGAGACTAGATTAAATATTTCTCAGAGCAAAGTCTCGAATTCTGAATAAAAAGACGATAAACTCCTCTAGATTTCTTAAACTCCCATATTAACATCCACAATAGTGTTTGAAAATCAATAACCACCAAGAAATACTCTTAATCTTTATTTTATTTAATATATAACCTCTAATAATCTATTTAGACCATTAATACCATAAAATATATTTAACTATAAAAAATACAACAACATTAATTTTTGTTTTTAGATTTTATTTAAATTCGCATTTTTTACACTTTAGTAATGACTTTATATCCAACTACATTAATTTTTTTGGGTATATTAAAATTTTATTAATAAATAATTTGCTAATATTGTATCAAATGCAATGTTTAACTTCAATTGAGTTTGTTGTAATGTTATATTTCAAAAAATAGAACAAATTATTTTGTCTTTTAATAATAAACCTACATAACTACATATATAATTATTCAAAAACAAATATAGGGCCCTAAATATGCAGATAATAAAGAATGAAAATGTAATCATAATCCACTTCAATATACAAATTGAAGAAGAGGTAGTGAGAATTTGTAATAAACTCATGTAATTATGTAGAGAATGAAGAGATGATAGATGTTATATTTTCTCAAAATATTAAAACTGTAGTAGCTGAAGAATGTGTATTAACAATTTCACTCAAAATGAACAAATAAAAAATGAAATTAGTGTAGTTATATTGATATAGTAAAAGATGAGGGATTTGAAAGGTAGAATTTTATGATTTCTTCCCGGTAGAATTTATGGACATATGGTTGCAACGCTGTTGTGATTTTGGGATGTATGTAATGTTAAAAAGGCGGTGATTTCATGAATATCGTTATGTGNGTATGTAATGTTAAAAAGGCGGTGATTTCATGAATATCGTTATGTGACTCCTTGATGAGAACATATTGTAGATTTCATGCAGTTTATGTACAACAAACTTTTAATTTAGAAAAAAAACTTTAACACTTTATCTTATGATGCTTATAAAAGACTTCTTTCATGTTCACCAACTAAATGCATTTGAAGATCACTTGAAATAAAGAACACTTCTTTCTATGTCATCAGCAATTTTGCTATAATTCAAAATAACTTTCACTTCAAACTATGTGACTCGAATATAATAACAAAAGAAAAAAGCCCGCCTGAAAGGCGGGTGGTCAACTAGTCATATATATAAAAGAAAGGTTTGTGTCTCATGTGGTGTTGACACCTCAACCAAAAAACTTAACTTAAACAACCAATTAAAGTACATGATCAAAACACATCATCAAAACAATAAAAAGAAAAACAAAATTACTTAAGTAAGATGAAAAAATCTTATTCGATTATGTAGTATTCCCATTGTCCATTTCATTGCTTCTAAAGATAAATATTTTTATCTTCTATTAAAATCGAGATTTTCAGGGCATATGACCCAAAGATTTCTTATCAAAATCTGGCATCGATCGAAGGGCATGTGTTCTTTGGAATTCAACAATTCTACCTTTATTTATGGTAAAATTTTCTCTCTTTTAGCAAACTAAACTAAGAAAAATACCATCTATTACAATAAGAAAGAAAAAGATCCTTAGTATAACACATAATAATGACGATTTTACAAATAGAGACGATAAGTGATTTAAAATAATATTCTATCTAAGCACTCTGTAACTTCTTTATATGGTGTTACACTTGGGCTTATTGGTTATGAATTTATTGAGCCGAAAATAAGTTTATTCTGAAAACTATTGTCAAGAAATTTTCTTGAGGTGTTCTATCTCAAAATTTTGTTTTCCCAGTGTTAAGATAGGTAATGTTTTATGTAATCTTTTCATCAAAGTGCTTTTTAGCTTTTTGCCTCTACTTATAGTAATCTCTCCGACTTCCAGTCAAAGGCGATTATGATTTCTTGGCGATCATCTGTCATTTTTCATCTCTGATAGTGATTCTTGTCGGTGATCATAGAGGATGGCTCCTCCGTCCCTCCTCCACATCCGATTTCTTCTCTATCTTCATCTCTAACTTTGATTTCATCTCCATCTTCATCAAAATCTTAAATTTCAGAGCCTCCTGCTACATAGATATATGCAATTCGTAAATCAAGTAACTCAATATCTCCTTTGGAAATTTCTGTTGATTGCTCTCATGGTATTATCTCTGCTTCCGTTCTTGAAGAAATCATTACTGATTCCACTTCGCTTTGGAATAATTTTGTTGTGGGTCATTTTGTTGGAGATTCACTTCACATTGGTACTATGCACACTATAGTAAATAGGATTCGTCAATATGCCAAAAAAGATTTGAAGATTGATGCAAATTTTATCTCATTTACATATGTTATATTCAAGATCTTTGATGATGTAATTTATAATCATATTGTGTGACAGATTTTTGGCATATTGGTGATGTTCATATTGTTGTTTGTGATTAGACTCCGGAATCAGCTTCTCTGAATTTTAATCTCTCTTCAATTTTGATGTGGGTTGATTTTAAAGGAGTTCCAAATCATCTCTTCTCTTATCATGAGTTAAGTTTTCTTGGCAGTCATATTTGATCTCTGGTTAAACTCCACCCTTCTACTGAAAAGTGTATCTGACTTGATGTTGCTCGTGTTTTGATTGAGGTAAATCTTCAACGTCTTTTAGCCAAACAAATTAATCTTGTTGCTCAAAAGTTCCATGAATCAAGTACTCTTGCTGCTGTCCTTGGTTGTCTCCACATTGTGAGAAATGTAACAAATGGGGTCATTGAGCTAAAGATTGTGGTATCAATAAGAAAATTAAAGAGACTAGTAGTGTGAAGCATCAAGAATCTAGTGTTGCTATAGGAAATGAGATTTTGACTTTTGTTGATGATAAAGGAAAGGGTAAAAGAGATTTCTATTTCATTTTCTCTAGATTTTATTCCTTGATATGTTGTTGCTGCTGGTACTAGAATAATGGAGTTGCCTTTTACTTTAATTCAACGGTCTGTTGGTTTTGTTAACCAATGTACTATTCCATGTGATTCTTCTAAGAATGATATTTCTTCTCTAGTCAATAATTCCACTCTGAACTCAGATATATCTGAGACCGTCAATCCTGATTCTCAATGGACCATTGTGAGTCATTTAAGTCGTAGCCTTGTTGTTGTTTCTGCGGTCCCTGTTTCTACTGTTACTCTTTGCCCTCCCTTTAAGTTCTCTATTTTGGTCAACATTTCTGAGGAGGGTGAGATTCTAGATATTCGAATTAATATTGCTTATTATGATCTAACTCGATATAAATCAAGAGATGGTAAAGCCAAGAACTCTCGCACTTCTACTCGTGTCAAAGATCTACTTTTGTTACTTGTTAATCAACAAAGAAAGCTTCCATTAGGAAGCCATGACTTCCTTCTTTGCATGGAATATGCGTGGACTTCACAAATTATGCAAGCATATTGTGCTTCGTAATAGGATAAGCCTATGTTTGGTTCTCTTTTGGAAATGACAGTTCAAGAATCATATAGTGTATATACTCTGCATTCTTGTCTCCCAAATTAAAGTATGATTACCAATTATGATTTTAATCATCTTGGCCGTATTTGGTTTTGTCTCACTGATAAGGTTGTGGTTTCTCTTCTAGAGAAAAGCTCACAACATGCACAATCTCTGTTATTTCTTCAAGTGTTTCCTTCTTATGTATTGCTACATATGCTTCTAACTTTGAGCATGATCGTTGTACTCTTTGGCAGGAGATTGTTGCCATGAAGTCTAAATACTTTCACCTCTCTTAACCATGGATTCTTCTTGGGGATTATAATGAGATTCTTTCAGCTCCTTAATCAAACATGTATATGAATGTTTTAACATATGGTTCACAGTTGTAATTCATTGATCTGCATTATTTCGGTCCTTTGTTTACCTAGTTCAACAAAAGAGTACAAGATCCTATTGAAAAGAAGCTGGATCGTGCCCTTGTTGATTCTCCATGGTTAAACTTATTTCCTTTCTCTTTTGCTGATTTTGATTTTGGTGGGATTTCAGATCACTCTCGATGTCTTGTTAGACTATCTACTTCTCATAAAAGTAACAAGAGGCCTTTTTGTTTTGTAACTTCCTAGCAAGTCATGATCAGCTCTACCTTTGGTTAAGAGAATTTGGGACTCTTCTCCTCCATATTTCATTCTTTATCTGCTCTACATATGTTTCACCGTAAACTCAAGCTTCTTAAGCCTGGTTTACGTGATCTTTCATCTCTGTACATGAGTTGCATTTGCTGATCTTTGTATTTGTCAAGAGAATGTTCTTAGAACTCCTAATAAATATTAGTTTTTGGTGGTTGTCGCAACCTCTTCTAAGTGGCAACTTCTTGCTTCCATTGAAGAATAATTTTTTTGTCAAAAGTTAAGAATAAATTTGTTAAAGCATGGGGATCAGAATACTGCATTCTTCATAGGGTGACTCAGTCTTTAGCATCTCGTAATTCTATTCACTGTGTCATCACTGATTTTGGTGTTTCTCTTATTGACATCAATGATATCAAAAAGGAAGTTGTGCAATACCTGACCAATTTTCTTCAGTAGTCTCCTCTTGTTTCTCAGGTGAATATTGCTGACCTTCTTGAATTTTTCTATTCTGACAGCTTCTCTGATAGCTCCCATTACTCGTGCTGAAATCAAAAATGTTGTCTTCTCTATGCCTTCAAACAAAGCTCCAAAATCTGATGGCTTTACTATGGAGTTCTATAAGGTGTCTTGGAGTATTGTTGGTCCAAATTTCATTGTGGATGTTCAATCATTTTCATTTTTGGCTTCCTTCCCACTAGGGTTAACGCTACTACTCTTGCATTGGTCCTTAAGCATACAAATTCTTCATCAATGAGAGATTATAGGCCCATAGCCTGCTACAATCTTCTTCAAAAGGTGATTTCTAAAATCTTGGTCAACCGTCTTAAAACTATTCTTCCGGATGCTATTGAATTGAACCAAAATGCGTATATTAATCATAGATAGCTTCTTGAGAATGTTTTACTTGATATTGAGTTAGTAAAAAATTATCACAAATCTTCCATCTCTCCTCGTTGTGCTATCATATTTGACATAGCCAAAACATTTGATACAGCTCATGGGTTTACTGGATATTTTTGTAATTTGGATCTAGATCTTCATATCAACTGCCTCTTTTTCAGTCTCAGTGAATGGTGATTTATTATAAGGTTTTGTTCTCCAGCTCTATAGGCATCAGGCAGGGATGTTCTCTTTGCCCTTACTTCTATGTAATCATCAATAGTGTGCTCTATAAGGTCCTTAATAAAGCGGCTTCTAACTCTGTCTTTGGCTATCATACGTTATACAAAGAAGTGAAACTTATTTGACTTTTGCTGGTGACATTCTTGTCTTTTTGGATGGCACTCCTCGATTTCTGTAGGGTATTCTTGACACTATGATTGAATTGGAAAAATATTTGGTCTTCAAATCAAGATAGCCAAGTCCTCGATTTTTATTGCAAGTCATGGCTCAAAGGACATTTGTAGAGTTGTTAATTCTGCAGGTATGTCCATTGGCACTCTCCCTATCGGATATTTGGGTATTCCCTTAACAACAAAGTTGATGACTAAGAGTGATTTTGAGCCTCTGCTTGCTAAGATCAAATTGAGACTATCTTCATGGGCTTTGCAAACTCTTACATATACAGGATATCTTCAGTTGATCAAATCTGTAATCATAAGCACTGTCAATTTTTGATGTTTTGTTTTCCGTCTCCCTAGTTGTTGTTGGGATGCTATTGAAAGCATGTGCTCGGCTTTTCTTTGGTTTGGTTCGCCTAATGTTTCCTCTAAAGCTAAAGTTAGTTGGAAATAATTTTGCTTACCTCGAGATGAAAGAGGGCTTGGCATCAGATCCTTGCGTGTTTCCTCTAAAGTTTTTACTCTTCATTTGATATGGCGACTTATTTCTTCCTCTCACTCTCTTTGGGTAGCTTGGACTAGGCACTACCTCCTCTAATTTGCTTCATTCTGGGATGTTAAAGATAATACTCATGGATCATGGATTTTGCGTAAGCTTCATTAGCTTTGAAATGGAATCCTACAGTTTTATTCGTGTCAACATCAACTCAGGCCTAAACTCTCATTTCTAGTTTGATAATTGGTGACTATTGCAAGTTGATATCTCTCACCAGTGATTGCGGAACAAGATATCTTGGAATTCCTCGAACTACTAAAATGGCAGATGATGTAATTGATTCCCTATGTCAACTTGGTGGTGCTGGAAATCGTTAGGTTCAACATATATTAAACATAATTCTCAGCATTCCTCCTCCTTATTCATCTCTTGGGAATGACTTATTCTCATGATTGGTATGATACTCTTTATACTCTTAGTTCCACCAACCGACCTCTTATGGCAAGGACCCTTTTGAAGCTAGCTTTTTGATCTTCCATATATATCATTTGGAGAGAGTGAAACTCTAGGATTCATGACAAAACTTGGATCCATTCTCAGCTCTTGCTCGTGAGATTGATAAGGTCATACGTAACCGCATTTAATCTTTGTATTATAGAGCTCCTCATAGACTTGCTCCTCTTCTCCAAAGATTGTTTGAGACTAAAATGACTTAATTGTTTTATTCTTTTTCGAGGAACTTCCCTTTTTTTTTTTTTACTATCTCACTTGTTTATAAATCCTATTTTTTGCCCTATGTAATTATGCTTTTTTTTTCCTCTAAATATTATCAATATTGCTGCAATCTATACTCCAGCTTATGAGAGTACGTTGTAAATATATTTTACTTGCTCCATTTTTGATGCTTTAAATATAGGTTTTAAAGCATTTCAAAGAATTAAGGAAAACAGTTATGTGCTCATCATTAGCTGGCATAAATTGCTTAATGTAGGTTAAATATTACTCTCAGAACACCAAGAGTATCATCCATATATGGCAATATTTATAGTTTTGGGATGATACTATGGGAGAAATGGTGATTGCGAAGTTGACAAGAAAATTCTTCACTGAAGTTGGGGCTAAATAAAGTTTCTAAAATTATTAAAAATGGTAAAGAAAGTCTCAAAATGTATGTGTTGTTGTTTTCTCTTGATCTCGAGTCTCTTATAAATTTTCGGGTGTGAAATGGGATACGTTTAGTTTTGAAACTACGCATACTCATAAAGTTTAGGATATTAAATCACAGCAAGTAGTAGAGATTCTGAAATGGATTCCTTTTCCAACCATAGAAGTAAGCGTTGCAAAAATAAACTAATCGCAGAGTTTTAGCTGAGAAGGATGATTTGAAGAAATGTAATCTCAAAACACCACATCTAAAAAGGAATATCGTTTGTTATTTAACGTAATAGAAAACTAGTTATTTTACCTTATCACCCTTGATAAATCTTGTTTATTACACCAAAAAAATAGGTTATCCACCTGCCCACCCATAAATATTGGGTCAAAAATTTGGATCCCCTCTTTTTCCATTACTTTACCTTTTCGTCACCGATTAAGCTGTATAATTTTTCCAGAAATCTCCAAATTTTTCTCCTTTTGCAAACGAGAAGACCACTACTTAGGAATTCATAAAGGAAAGTCTTGTTCTCCGTAATACTAAAGTAAAATTTGTGTTTCGATTTTGACATTTTTTTGATGATTTGTACTAAGTTTTGTAACATGTTATTATCTCGCAATTGTTAATGAGTTTTACTTAAAACTTGGGATGGTTAAGACTAGAGATAGTGGAATTACATCTACAGGTAGAGGCGGTCGTAAGCGGAGTTGTAATTTGGTTCATATGACTGAATACCAAAGATTATCTCGAAATTTATTTGTTGAGCTGTCTGAAGTAGGTCGAGTTCGAGCTGTTAATGTTAGTAGGGCTAAAACTATATGCAGAGGCAGAGGATGTTATTATGAGAGAGTTAGATTGGCTCATAGGACTGTATACTGAAGGGCATATCAAAATGATGAGAATGTTATGGATGGTGGGATCAATGAGAATGATGCGAGAGAGGATAATGACGATGATAAGAATGCCGACACAGAAGATCAAGATGTTGGTGAGAATAATAACAAAGAAGATGATGGTGTGGATGTTATGGATTTTAAGAATTCATATAGAGTAGAGGATGTTGTGGATGGTAAGAATCTTGAGGAAGAAACCTATGAAGATGAAACTCCGGTAGAATTTGATGGTGAGAATTATGATAATGTTGAGCTACCTAAACATGAAAATGAAACTCTTGTAGAGGAAGAAACCTGTGAAGATAAAAATCAGGTAGAGGAAGACAGAGAAAGCTCAATGGTATGAATTCTATTGTTGATGTTTATTTGTTGTGGTTAATCTGTAGATAATTAAGTTGGTTTTGTGGTTAGTAGTTGGATTGGTATTGAAATTTGGATGATTTAGGAAGTTTCAGGATTCGTAAAACTTTTTATAGTTAAGTAATTTTATAGGGGTTTTAATACTTTGTATAACTAAGTAATATTACTTTGTTTAATGTTACAGAATATAGGAGAAAACTCAGAAGAAGAGGATAATGAACCGATGGCACTACCACCTCACAGAATGCACTTCAAGTTGGAATTGTACAAGAATAAATGAAGATATCAATGCGGTGTTAAATCTGGTAGACTCTGAATTTATTTGAAAGTTTGAGACATATGCTAACACCTTTTGAGAATGAGTGGTTCAACAATCACCCACAGTTCAAGCACATCTTCCATATGCTGATGAGTAGAACTCACATGTCAATGGGCATGTGGGTGCTCCTTCTACAAACGGCACGAGTCGAGACTAGAAAAGAAGCATGGTTCATGGTTAATGGTACTCTGATCCACTATAGTCTCAGGGAGCACACATTGATATCGAGTCTTAATTGAAAACAATATGAGAGCCCAGATTATGAGAGAACTATTGGGGGTGACATGTTTTAGAAGAAGCCGTTTAAGGGTCGCAAAGACATAAGACTATAGGATGTAAAAAAAACTGCATAAAATGAAACCAGACAGTACGGATGAACGACTGAAGATGTTGATCATGTATTTCATATGTAGTGTTCTTGACACTACAACAAAAGTAGGAAAAGATCCAACGTGTGCAAAGTCATTTTTGTTAAGAGTGGTAATAGATATGACCTTTTGTTCTGACTTTTCTTATGGAAAATGGACCTTTGAAAAGATGCTGGTGAGATCGAGCATATGATGTTGCATTATGAAGGAAAGGTTAAAGATATTGGATGGCCAATTTTCAGTTTTGTTATTTCTCTGAACGTGAGTTAAAATTATTTCGGGAGTTGTTAATAGTTATAGTGTGTATTTTGTTAATATTGGCCTAAATTTATGTTGTTTAGTTGTTGGCGTTTGAGGCAACTACAAATATAAGTACCAAATCTCGAGAAGTTCATCCGCCCGCAAGGTCAGACTATCCTAAGATGTGCCATACTAAGTTCGAGGTTTGAGATTCTGTTGAACATGAGGAGGAAGCTGAGGATGATGGTGCGTCATTATCAGGAATAATCAAGAGGAGAGGACAATGGAATGGAGAAGAGAGAGAATTTACTCGGTCGAATGGAGAGGAGAGAGAAAATTAGAGTAGATAAAGAAAATATATAACATTGAAAATTTTTAATTTGGTGCTGACGGGAAAAATTTGGAAACAAAATGTAAGTAGTTATACTTGGTAAATAGTTGTACAATAATTACAAATAGTTACACTTTGTCTCATTTTCATAAAATCTAGTTTTATGTATCGATCAATTTTTTTTTTGTTACACAGTTTCTTACATTCGAATACCAGATGAGGCAATTGTACTAGTGCAACAATATCTTAAAATCTCTAGTTATGTAAATTCTTTCTCGTACGTTTGGTATTATTTATACAAAGTGACCTTGAAAGTATAAGAGATATGTTGTATTAATTGTTTTGTTTCATAAAAACTTAATGCATACAATTATTATTTTAAAATTTTACTCGAATACATATGATTATAATACAATATTTCATTTTATATTGCCTATATAAAGTGACAATTTAAATATTTCATTTTATATTGTTTTATAACAACTTAATTATTTCATTTTATATGTTTGTATAACAACTTAATTATTTCAATTACATATATGATTATAATACATTTTGTTTCGTATTCCCCACAATAGCAATTTAGTTGTATCATCTAATGTGACATCTTACATAGTATCTTTTGCATTAAAACAAATATTCAATGGACTCTTCCACTTTCACGCATGCATACAAGAAACACACTAATTAGCAGATGCTACAGTTATTATTACGTGATTCTTCATCAACTCTTCCTCATATTTTTTTGATAAAAACTTCTTCTCTTCCTCAAATTTTACATATACAATTCTTCATATTACTTATAGACAGGATTCTTCACTTCCACTTTATATGACATTCGCATTTTCAAGCATCATTCTTCCAGTCTCTATTATTCCATCTTTTACTTTAAATAGAAGCACATTCTGAGATGGCTCCATTTCCAGAGTGACCTCCTTATGTCCAGATTGGCCATATCCTTCAGAGTAGTTAAAAGGAAACATACGTGTACTTGGAAAAGGCGTAACATCTACTGTGTATCTCGCAACATAGAAATATGGAAATTTTCAGAGGGAGATAAAATCTGTTGAAATCTCTCAAGAAGATACTCATTTTGAAGAGGAGCATATGTTAGAAGGTGTTAGGTCTCCTTACGTTATTTGTTCACATGGATACATATAGCTCGTGATGAGTTTAATCTGATGAGATCGAATTACAACCTTATTCTCAAATACATGTCTGGTGGAAGTCTTAAGGAGTTAATTTGCAAAAATCATCCTAGAGGATTGCACGTATCACACGTCAAAGAAATTGCAAAAGATATTCTCAAAAGAATTGAAATTATACACGATAATAACATAGTGCACTGCGACATAAACCGACAAATATACTCTTATACCATGTCAGTAAGGAATGGAGACAAACCGAGTTTTCATCTATAATTGCAGACTTTGGGTCAGCAATGGATGGTGATTGGACGACGCAATATGGACACCAATTGGCTTATAAATCGAGAGATAAAAGGTACAAATCTTTGGAGCTTATATGATTTGGGAAAATCGAATTTGAAGTTGACATTTGGGCTTTTGCATGCACAATATTGGAGATGCTAACAAGATAGTCTCCTTGGAATAAATAAGAAAGGTATGGTCAAAATTGGTGGATTGTTGTCTCGGAGACCAATGAGAAGCCTTACATACCAAATGGATACTCCAACAACACAAAATATTTTCTCCTTAACTGTTTCAAGTGGAATCTTGATGAAAGGTGGGGAGTAAGTGCACTCCTTAACCATCAATTTCTCATTAATATGTAATATCTACTAGGTTATCTTTTGTATAACGAATTTTATATTGATTTTTTGTATAAACTACTACTATTTAAATGTTATGTGAATTTATATGGTATGTGAATACTATTAAGATATATGTATCAATGCTATATGTATCAATATCTTTGTATATCTGAGTTTCAATCATTGATAAATACAAAACAAAACTCCAGCAATATAGTGATATTAAAATGAGTTATACTACTTATACTACGTATGCTATATTTTATCAATATAGTATAACTAATACTAGTTGTACTTAGTATATTACATTTATTTGTATAGTAAAACTAGTATTATTTCTACTAGGTATACTAAATTTTGACAACACTCGAAACTTCTCTCAACATTTGCTTAGGCTCTTCTGATCCAATTATGATATCCAGCAACAATTTCTATCTACGATTACTTCCATGAATGTACGATACATAACCATACGATGATGTTGACGCTCATTCTATCCCGCCAAAGCAAATATGAAAAACTCCATCAATATAGTAATACTAGTACTACTTTTACTCAGTTATCCTATCGTGAAATTACCTCAAATTGGAATGAGGTTTTAATGTACAATACACTATGATTCAAACTCAAAAATTCATTTGTTACCAAATTAAAATCCAAATTGACCCCAAAATCATGGCAATCAAACCAAAATTAATTAAATTTATAGATTATAAATATATAATCAGTGTTCGCATAATCTGGATTTTGTGGTGATGTAAAGCAAGATATTCGACGGTGGTTTTCTCTCCTGTTACAGTGACAAGTTTACCAGACGGTGCCAGATGTTGGAAACGTTACACAGTAGCGGCAAGTCTTACGGTTTCTCCATAAAATTTTCCAACTTAAAATTAAAACAAAATAGAAAAATATTTTCAATTTTAATATTTATTCTGATTTTTTTTAAAAAAATTATAAGTATTTATTGAATTACACATTTCATTAAATTAGAGTGGGTAGTTACATTGAAAGTGGATATAAGATATTTAGATTTCTCAAAAATGGTTTTCTCTTCTCATGCCCCACTAATCACACAAGCTATAATGTTTAAAGGTTGAAGTGTTTGATGTTGGTTTTGGAACAAAAAAATGTTATACATTGTTTTATGAACATTATTAGATTTAAAACATTTTCATTTATAGAATCCATTATACAAAATAATTTTGTTCAAATAATACCACAGTATTGGCCCTTACTAGATAGTACAATATATTAGTATTGGGGTTCAACGATTAAGACTAAACCGGATATAACCGAATAGTTGAACAAGTCAGTTCAATTCAATTTAGGAAAGAAATTAAACAAACAATGAAGTACAATCTATTTCCCTCTCGGAAGTATCATATCGCACTAAATCCACCCTAATTCTGATCCTCAATCGAATTGCATCTGAAATGAAAGTTATAATCCTAATTCCACATCCGCGTTGGTTTCATGGTTTACTATTTACTAATCTTCTAATTAAACCATTATTGAATATAAACCATTCTTAAGCCTGATTTTAATCCGATTTATGACCCGATTAGAGTAAACATCCAAGTCTGAAAAACAAACTTTTCGCTTCACGAAGACAAAGATTAAAAAATACTAAATTTTGAAACTACTAAAATTGGTGATTGATTCTCATAGTGAAGATGGAATCGAGTGAATACACTCTAATGGACATAAATTCTGAAGCTATTGATGATGTATTAGAAGGTTCAACGAAGAAGGAGGAGAAGAGGAACGAGAAGAAGCATATAATTGAGAGGAGTATGAAATGAGCAAAGTTATTGAGGAATATGTGGATGAACCATAGATTCAACACAAATCTTATCCAAAAAGCGATGAAGATGCAGAATCTGGTTTCAATGCCCATGCAATTAAAGATAACATTCGACGAGGAAGTTTAGGGTGTTTTGGATGAAAGTATCTCTTTTATTAATGGTGTAGCTTTCAAAGAAGTAGTTTTGGACTATGTTTTAAGCACCAGAACAAATCTGAAACAATACAGATATGATAAACAAAAGATTAATTACAAGTGTGTTGGTAAGGGTTGTCGGTGGAGAAGATATTGTTCAGTCAATGGTAAATTAGAGTTGTGGAAGATTAGGGTGTTTCAAAAAGATAATAGGTAGATTATTTATAGACATAATTTGTGATGAACTGGACTACGATTATGTTCTCAGTTTAAATGACTTATTTGGATCAATTTTAATTATTTCAATTGATGATTTGGTTCAGTTTTTGTGATTTGAATCAGTTGATGACAGACACATGTTCGATTCCACTTTCTTATGACATTTTAAGGACCATTATGAATTTCCAAATCAATGGTGTAGCCTCCAAAAATCATATTAGATGATTGTAGTAACATAAGAAGGCCAATTCACAGGATTTTTCATAAACAAAATAATAAAAAGTCAAGTACTATGAAACCATATCAAACCATCTGATGGTTGAACTACTAAATTAAGTTAAGCAACAATTAAAATATGAATTCTAAGCTCTAAAACCCACTATCACAATTCCAATAACCCAAGCACTCATCATCCTCTTTATACTACATTCAACATCAACCTTTGCCTCATCCAATGCAATCTTCATTCTCTCTCATATCACTTTCTCCATCTTTAGTTTCATCCTCTCACATATCTTCTCAGACTCCATGTTTGTCTTAAGATCTCTGCAACTTTTTCCTCAAGCATCAAACTTTAGAATCTAATGACCCTATCTCATCTAATGTTACATTTAGTCTGTAACTCTATCTTATCTTATCTTTATAGTTAATAATAACTTTGGTTAAGTGTGGTTTAGTTTTATGATTTCAATGACCGATTAACTGATCTCCACAATATGTTAGCTGAAATATGACTACCACTCGATCCAAACAAACAACCGATGGGTCAGAACTCAACATCTTTGTCTGTCTATACTACAAATCCACGCTCATCGTTGTTACCCAAACCACCCGATTCGATGATACAAGGTTTGTTTCAGCCAAATCATACTCAACATCAAAATCAGAACCAGATGAATGGCCCTCTCGCAAGATTCACTAAGGTTGATTTCCCTTTCTTTGATGGTTATGATCTTAGAGACTAGATTTACAAGAGTGAGGTGTATTTTTCTCTGGATGGTACTGTGAATAAGTCTAAGGTCAGGTTAGCATCGATGCATCTGTCTGGTCGTGCTATGTAGTGGCACCAAAATTATATGTCGCGACGGATGGGTGTGTACCCACCTTGGCTGGATTACGTTATGGCTCTGTCATCTCGTTTTGGAGATAAAAACCATGATGCAATGTCTCAGTTGTTGAGCGTAAGACAAGATGGGAGTTATATTGATGATTATTTGGAGAGGTTTGAATGTGTCCATACTCTAGAGGAGACAATTCCTGCTCATTCACTCAGTATTATGGATCAACATTAGCCTTTCACACCCGCCAATTTCACCCAACTGAGGTCTCTAAGGCAGCTAATATCGCTAGGCTTCATGAGCTATATCTCCAAAACTCCCCAACTAAAACCTCCAGGGCTCCCTTCAGTCCCTCTTACAAATAAACCTCCACCATTACAGCCAAACACTACCACTCAAACCAAAACAACCCACCTCTATTACCAACACCTACCATCCCTAAACAGAACCCAAATAAGCCCAACTTCATACCCATGAACCCACCAAATAAACCAGCTAAAAAATACTCTTTTGCTTAAATCTGTGAGCGCAAGGCTAAAGGCTTATGTATGTATTGTGATGAAGTCTTTACTCTAGGTTATCAAAACAAGCATTAAGAGATCAGATTTCTACTTCACTGATTGTTGAAAGAGATGATACAGAATTGGAGGAAAGAGAAGGTCTAACGAACCCTGAAGAGTTTTGATACTGCAGTTACTGCAGAGGTGACACCAACTCTGACATGTCACGTCTTGAACAAAAATTCTACATATGAGACAATGCGAATTACAGGAAGTTACTGTAAATGCAAGATATATGTGCTCATTGACCTAGGAAGCGCACATAATTTCCTAGATTACAAAGTAGCTTGTGAAATCGGTTGCAAGTTAGTAAAGACAATTCCAATGAAGGTTAACACTGCTAATGGTCCTGTCACTACGACATATTGATGCAATGAATTCAAATGGAGAGCTCAGGGATATGATCTAACTAATGAGACTTATATCATGAATTTGGATTTTGTGATTTTGATTTTGTACTCAGAATGCAATGGTTGGTATCTTTAAGGACAGTGGCTTGGGATTTCTGTCAGTTAACAATGAAGTTTAAGTTGAATGGTATAAAGCATGTGTTGCGGGGTTCTCCACTTCCTAGAAATAAAGTGGTTAAAGGTTCAAGTTTGCATCACATTTTGCTCCAAACACCACCTGCTGTACTGATTCAAATAAAGGAGATACATGATGGTCAAATGGTACAAAAAGAGAGGGATCTGTCAGCTTCACTTCTTCATTTATCCGCTAACAAATCAGCAAACCCAACAGACCCGCAGCTGCTGTCTATACTGTCCAAATTTGATGATATCTTCGCCAAACCTGAATCACTACCTCCATTCTGAGAGGGTTTTGATCACATAATCCCCATTGAGGTTGGTTCTAATCCTATCAATATACGCCCCTATAGGTACTCAACACTTCAGAAAGATGTGATTGACAAAACCATACAGGAAATGTTGCAGCAAGGCATAATTCAACATAGTTCCAGTCCTTATGCTTCTCCAGTGGTACTTGTGAAGAAGAAAGACGGTTCTTAGAGATTGTGTACTGATCTAAGAGAAGTCAATAAGCAGACAATAAAGGATAAGTATCCGATTCAATTATTGGAAGACCTACTGGATGAGATTGGTGGTGCTCGCTACTTTTCTAAATTAGATCTTCGATCTTGTTTTCACCAAATCAGGTGGCATCCATCTGATATCTATAAGACTGCATTTAAGACACATTATGGTCATTACAAGTACCTAGTTATGCCCTTTGGGGCTAACAAATGCGCCAAGTACCTTCCAAAGATTGATGAACCATGTGTTTCAGAAGGTTTCTCGGCAGTTTGTGCTTGTTTTCTTTGATGATATACTCATTTATAGTGCATATTGGGAGTCTCAACTTGGTTATCTCACTATTGTCTTGTCTATATTAAGACAGCAGCAGCTGTATCTCAAGCCTTCTAAGTGTACATTTGGAGCTACTGTTGTGGAATATCTTGGTCATTTTATTTCAGCTGAGGGTGTTAGTACTGACCCAGGATAGATTGAAGCCGGTTGTCAAATCCAGTTGCATCCGGTTCTCTTTGGCATTCTCTACTCTTTATGTACTAGCACCTACTAAGAGAATATTCAGAATTAGTAATATCTTTTTCATCCAAATCTCTTTCTCTTTTATGTTCGTTAAACACCTCATACACCATTGTTAATCTGTATTTTGAGGTAGTCCTTCTATCTTGATTAACTCTTAATCAATTTATCACTCTTCTTCGATTTCTTTATGAAATACTAGAGGAGATTCAGATCTTCATTTTGATATCTGTAATATCTAACAAAGAAGACTTCAATCATATCAGATCAATTCGTCTATTTCATATGTTCAAAACAAAGAATGATGAAATTGAAAAAAGGCTTCGATTATAACACCAATAGATAGTTTCAACGAAACTGACAGAAAAAAATTACTTACAATTGATTTTCGTTGGTAAACATGACTTTGATTTTATTTTTGAAATTGAGAGAATCAGTGATTACTGTTCTTAAATTTTCAGTTTCAGAGTCTTGATTTTTCTAGATGAAAAGAAAGATCCGAACGGGTTGAGAATGTTGTACTCGAGTTTTAGTTTTGGTCATTTAGTGGTTTAGTTTGGTTCGTTTCAGTTGGTTTTACGTAGTTGAAAGGAAACCAATAAAATCAACGCAAAACTAACGCAGGGGTAGATTTAGAATTATAATTTTTATTCGGGTTAGGGTGGATTTAGGGAAATAGATAGTCGGCCCTAATAACAAACAGCTCAATCATTTTGAAGTTTTTTCATTCTCTCTCAGTTGGGGAGAGAAACACGCTTGAGAAGATCTTTTCCAAATTCGAAAGAACCCTAATTTTCTTATCTGCATATTGATCTACGAGAGAGTTCGACATAACTGAGCGAGATGGGTAATACCGACAAGCTGATGAATCAAATTTTTGAATTGAAGTTTACCTCTAAGTCTATGCAGAGGCAAGCGAGGAAGTACGAGAAAGAGGAGAAGTCAGAGAAGCTTGAGGTGAAGAAACCATTGAGAAAGGGAACATGGATGGTGCTCAGATCTATGCCGAGAACGCTATACGCAAGCGCAGTGAGCAGATGAACTACCTTCGTCTATCGTCTCGCCTGGCTGCTGTTGTTGCTCGGCTTGATACCCAGGCCAAGATGGCCACCATCACCAAATCGATGACTAACATCGTCAAGTCTCTCGAATCGTCTCTCGCCACCGGTATTTCACATTCATACTTTCCTTTAATCTCTTTATTTTGATACCTTTTTAACTGACATCTTTCGTCTCACAATAAGGTAATCTTAAATTTGAATGTTTTTTTGGTAGAGAGAAAGAGGCTATTTCGTTGAAACACAAGGATTAGGTACAACCTAATCCTTGTGTTCTGTTTCATTTCCTCAGTGCTTTTTTCCCCAGAACTTAGTT
>OVAX01000175.1:0-62307 GCA_900406405.1 Lepidium africanum
GATTCAAAGAAGAGCAATGCTCTGTTTTTGATCATACAAACCATCCTCTGTTTCTTTGAGTTCCATGAGTCTAGCCCATGTTTCCCTTATAATGTTTGAATCAGCATCACCAGAATAATTGGCAAAGTACAGCATTTCCAGACATATCTGCGTACAAAAAAACAATGTATAAAGAAGCTTCACCGAATCTTCAAGATTTAGCTCAAAATCTATACAATTCAACAGTTTGAACTTGTGATTTTCCATATTAAAAATATGATTTCAGACCAAAAAATAAATAAATTAGATACTAATGCAACAGTTATCAGCTTGACCTCGAACTGTCACTATCAACTTTGAGTTACGTTTAGTATAATTAGAACCAAAAAAATTAACATAGGCTTAGTTACAGATAGGGAGAAATAGTGCCTGTCCTTGTTTCTATGGATAGTTATAACAAACCATTTAAACCAAAAACATGGTCCAAAACTATATGGAAAAACTAAAAAATATATATGATTGTATATGATGTTTAGACTAACCTCCCAGAGCTCGAACGGGACGGCGTATTCATTATACAACTGTGTTACGTTTTTAAGTTCCGAGGAGAGCTCCCTGGCCTTTTCATTTGCGGCATTTGCTAAGCTGGAATCATCACTAGAACTACCATCACAAACTGGACCGTTCTGGTCAGAGTCTCATCGTCACGAATCTCGCACTTCTTGAAGATCGACCTGAAGAGCTCACTAATGAAAATTGTTTAATAAAAAGAACACTTATATAGAGAACATAGAAGATGGACTAATTTGACTCAAGGTAGAAGGGGAATTTAAATGTTATAAAATTTAAAGAACCTTAAAAGTATGTTGGACCAGAAAGAAAGGGGAAGCTCACATTAACCAATAATATTTTGTCCACAGGACAATATTGAGCAAAAATAAGTACTATTAAAAAATTTCTAAAACGTATCTCTGTTAATTTGACAACAACCAAAAAGAACACTTAAAACTAAAAAATAGTGGTCGAAATAAAACCTTAAATCTATGCCATAAATCTTATATTTAAAGTTTTAAATTCAAAAACAAAAGGAAACTAACCCAAAAAAATTACATTTGAAATCCGAAAAACGACTAAATTCCAAATTGTAAATGGGAAAAAAAATGCATAGATTAGATGGACTTCAGCCATGAGACTTGAACGATGGCCATCGATAAAGTGCATAATAGTTTACATTCATTATGAAGAATTCATAAGCATGATTTGCTCTTTTTCGTTCAAGAATGATCTCAAATTCGTCGATTTAAAATGTTGTCTTTAATACTTTAAATCAACGAATTTGAGCTCATTCTTGAAAGAAAATAGCAAACCAAGCTTATGGATTATTCAAAACGAAGATAAACCACTCTTCATTAATATATATAATCTTCATTACCCACTCTCCATAAACAACAAGTAGCTAAACCATTTTCCTACAAAAAGATTATATAAATAATATTAGAACCATATAATTAGCTTAAAGTATCATTAATACTCACAAAAAATTCAATTTTTAAAAATTAACATGGAGAGACTTCACATGAAGTCTGCTTCAGTAAATAGTAGACATCATGTGAAGTCTAGAAGCCTTAAAGCAGACTTCAGTAGAAGTCTCCGCAGGTTATTTTTGCATTTAACTATATGTTGACTTTCAAGACGGAGACTTCAAGTCTCCATTTTTGGAGGTTATATTTGCAATTGCACAGGATAATTAATTTTATACGTATACTTCATGTGAAGTCTCCTTTGGTTCGTTTGAAAATAGAAGTCTCCACGTAATTATGTAAACTTCACATGAAGTCTACACTATAAAATAGAGGTTACTTTTGCAATTGACTAAGTTTGAATTTTAATGCAGAAGTCTACTAGTAAAGTCTCTGACAGCGCAAGCTTCACATGTAGTCTTCACTGAAAATGAAAGTTTACAATATTTTATTAATTTTTATTTTGTTTTGCAAAAATCATATGTAGGACCTATTATTGAGTATCTTACGTAGACTTCAAGTGAAGTCTCCTTGCTTCGAGGAGAATTCACCTGAGGTCTACGATTTCAAATTAATTTTCAGATTTTTTGGTAAAAAAAACTCTAATTTTGGTCAACTACAAAAATAACTCCTCTAAACAACGTAGACTTCTTTTGAGGTCTTCGCGTTTTGCGAAGACTTCATGTGAAGTCTACGTAAAAGTCAAATTTTTAGTCAATTGCAAAACTGACTCAAAATTCAGTAGACTTCATGTGAAGTCTATGTTTTTTTTGTTTCCGGACAAGAATGTGTAGACTTCACGTGAAGTCTACTATGTGAATCCAGAAAATATTCAATTGCAAAACTAACTTCTACGTTGATTTTAAGACTTCAATTGAAGTCTACATTCGTAGTAGACTTCATTTGAAGTCTAATCTCTGCAAATTTCCAAAAATGCAAGAAATATCTAAATTTGAGTTAGTGATTATAGTTACCTTATTTAAACACTCAAGATGTAGAACTAAACCGTTACTCGTTGCTTATACTCCTTAAATGAACCAAAACAGTAAGCTTTAAGAATTTTGAAATAGCAAAATGAAAACTAGAGAGCTTTTTGGATAGAAATGAAGAGAAGATAGTACATAATGTGGTTGAAGGTTGGGAAAAAGCATAAACATATCAAAAATGTTGAGATATATTAGCATTTAGAGCTTTGTTTTGGTTGGTAATGGTGGTTGGAAGAATTGAAGAAGAATGACATTTTCGTGAATATTGAAATTTTTATTAATATTTTAGTAATTTTGTATTTTGCTGAAAATTAAAAAAATGATAAAAATAATGGCATTTTGGATATTATATGAAGAAGTATAGGTAATTTGCCAATGTTTTTGGAGAGAGAAAGTTGAGGTTATTTAACTCATTGACTAAAGTCAATGGGTTATTTTAGAAACAAACTCTTATTTAATTGCATTTTACTCCTCTTAACTTTTCTTACCTGTCAATTATTTTTTTATTTAAATATATTAAACATAAATATAGAGGATTTGAAACCTTAAAGTTGCAAAACAAACACACGATTTGTTTCAAAAAAAAAAAACACGATCTCTTGTGAAATATGGCGACTTCCTATCCTTACGTTCAAATATATGGAGGTTTTATAAATTTTTATTAAAACAAAAAAAATTAACCACGATCTAGGGAATAACTACATTTTCTACTGATCATCTCTCATAATTTTCAATTTTTTTCTTTTGCCCTCCTCTTCATCTTCTTCCGAAGGTTATTATCATCGTCACAAGGTATTGTTTCTCTATTCCAAAATTCTTCTTCTGGTTTTGTGTTTATTTGGTTTGCTTATTTGATTCTTAAATTACGAACTTCTCAAACTTTTATTTGGTTTATTTTACCAAAAAATCCAAAATTTGTCTTCAATTTTATAGTTTTGTTTCTCTTCGAATGTTTTTGTTTATATCTGTCCTGCATTTATGTTTGAGGATGCTCAGATCACTTTCTTAAATTCTATATCTGTACAATTTGATTAAAGTTTTTCGAGTGAATTGATGTGTAGATCTATAATTTTCAATTCTGATGGTGGACTGTTAGTTTTCTTTTCTCTTTACAGTGGGAGACTTCATGTATTAACACCTTCGTTGTCATGTTCATCAGACGAGACACCAAAGAAAACAGATTAATTTGAAACTCACAAAAGAATCGATCATTACACACAATTGTAATGGAGATGTCATCGAACTCCGACCAGAATGAGGTATCTGTCTCAGGGGACTTTGAAGAGCTATGTTACTTTACCGTACCAGAGAACATACTCAAATATCTTTGGTTTATCTCACCGGTTCGATGACAGTAAATTAGCACATTCAGTTTCCTAAAAAGGTTCCATTTTTCACCATTAAGGAGTTAAATTTAACACAAAATGGTTATGCCAATACCTACCATCGCCACTTTGTTTCCTTTGTTCTTTGCATCATGATTTTTTTTTCTTCCAATTGTCAGGAAGAGAAAACAAAAGTGTTCCTGACTATCTATCGAATGTTGTGATGTTGGGGCTTTCTTCATCTGATTTTGTTCTCAAGGCCATCTCAGATGTGAAAACAAATGATCTTGAGCAGACTTTGCTGGTAGGTTGCTTTCTTTTAGCAAACAATCATTATATGAGTTACTTGGTTGAACGCAATAAGGTATTGAATCTACAGCTTATAATTTATGTCGGATTTTGTATAGGCTCTATCATTCTCAGATGCTTTGAAGCTTCTTTGCTACATGAAAGACTGGAGTTTAATTCCCAAAAAGGTAACTTTTATATATTCCTTCTATCTTACTTTGGTGCTATGATGAGTGAGTTAATCAACAGAACATAACTTTTTAGCTATCATCTTAGCATTTCTCTCATGTTCAATAAAAAATCCTTGCAGGTGGAGCTGGTTTGCAGGATCTCAACAATTCTATTATAGACACATTACAATCAGTTGGTAACAACACCGTCTGCCAAGATGTTCTTTACTCAAAAATCAAGTTAACTACTATTAACTAGAAATACTTAATGAATGTAAAAGAGAAAGAGGAAAAGTGTTGAGTTTTCTTTACGAATTGGTTTTGATTTGAATCTGTAAGATATCAAGTATGCAAAGATACAATCGATTTCAATTTGGCAGCCATGGATCAACTCAAGGTAAAGCTTTCTATTTTGGATTATGTCTTTTAAGCATTTGATCTCATCTTTTGTCGAGGAGATGAGGGCATCATCTCAAGGTAAAGCTTTCTCGATGTGTATTAAGTGAAGTATTGGTGTCTTGCAGCAAATGAGGGCATCAAAATTTTATGCTCCCTTCAAAGATGCAAAGGCCAAGCTAATGGAGATACGATCACAGCAAGCGAAACGTATGGCATCAAGATCATATACAAAGATGGAGAAAAAGAGAAAGAAAAAGCAGAGGAAGGACATGGTAATGCATTGTCTTAGCATTTCTCTTTTTCTCCATCTAACATTAAACATGAGTTTAGCCTAACCCAATGTTTGCATTTTTTTTTCTTTTTCTCTTATTAAGATCATCAAAGACAGCATATAAGCTCATTTTTCTTTTCACTAATGAAGATGATCCTTTTGGGAGTATTACAATATTAATAAAAGAAGATATGACAAGGACTTCGTTGCAGAGAGCCAAGGTAGTTTAGTTCTTACCCTTAGTAAGATACGATTTACATTGAAATCTATCTAGTGGAGCTTCTTGGTAATTTTTGCATTTTGGTGATTCTTTAAGGATGCGCAGGACCTTGACATCTTTATCTAGCTTCTTCCCCTCAGTCACCCTGATAAGTAATTCAATATAACTATCTTCTACAAAGTTAGTCTTTTCACCATCTGATTTCAGAGCTGACCTTATCAATCTTAGGGCTTTACATCCATTTTACAAAATAATTAAATTTTCGTTTATTGACATATATACATTAGTTGGACTAAACAATAATGAACTTACAAAGTTCATGCCATCAGTTGGACAAAAGTATGTTTTTCATCCTTTATGGCATCATAATTCTACACTCATAAGCAGTGATGATTTTCTTGAGAAGTTTCAAGACTTCCAAAACATTTCTCTGAATTTGAATTTGGTTTTTATAAAGATTCACACAATTAATTAGTTTTTATAAACAAAATATAAGACCAAGTCTAAGACCAAACATGCAAAAACTGTTTATAACAATCATTTACCAAAACGCTTAAACAATAATAGCCGACTAAGAAACTTGAATCTGATTAATCGCTTCCATACCTTGCACTGATCTGGAAACTTCTTAATGCACAACATCCAGTTCATGTTTCTCATTCTGTTGCGGATCAGCCTGGTGTGGGACCACGTGTGGTGAAGACAAGGTAGCCTTATGCTAAGCGTTCAAACAAGAAAGCAATGCCATCTTCATCAAATCTTAATTACCCTCAAACTGTAGCAGAGATTTACAAATTATGTAAGTCTGTTATTTTCACATGTTAGTTGTCTAATATTTACTAAACATGTCTATTTCGTTTAGTTTCTGATTATGATTTTTTTCTTTTAAATCAGATCAAGACGTCGTAGATGGTGAGAGAGATGAAGATTAGAGGTATGTTGAGATTGGAGGAAGGTGTATCAAAACGTTTGGACGTTGTCTGACTGTTTAGTTTCATGTCGTTGCAAAGTGTGGATTTAGTTTATAAAACTCTTTTGGTTTGTCTCGGTTGAATGATGAATTTCTACTTAGCTCAAACAATGTCCTTCGATTGTGTGTTTGAACGATTTTATTAATGATTATTAATCTTATAATTCGGTCTTTTAGTTATTCATTTGTACTTTTTTTTAAAATATATATAGGAATTATATAATCAGCATTTAGTTTGTTGGTATCACATCATATTTTGAACGTCTGATTATATGCTCCTTTAAAGTTTGTCGATGCCCATATTATATTGGCATATGGGTTTAGTTAGTTCCAATCTTTATATTAGTTAGGTTTCCTCTAATTGTGCCAATTTTCTGTTGGCGTTTATAGTGTTTAAAATGTTGTTGTCATTCCTTAGCCTTCTTTTTTTTTCAAAAAAAATATACATGTGCAATCTATAATCTGAAATTACTTTCTACCCCTGTTTTAACTCCAACTATGGTTGTTACATTGCCAATTCGATTCGATCTATAATATAGATTTAAACCTCATTTTTAAAAAATTTCCCCATCGACAAATACAAACAACCAGCGCCGGTAGCATCCTAGTTTATTATTATAATGTATATAGAGTGTGAATACGAACCTTGAAAACCAAGATATAGATCAATATATATATATATATGTATGCACATTATATAGAAGATGGGAATACAGAAAAAAAAAATCATAAAGCTTAACATGAGTTGATGATAAGTGGAATGCGGAGAAAAAGCATAAAGCTTAAAATGGCTGGACAGATGGATCGAAGTAACATGGCAGGAGGATGTTTCTCAATATCCAGAGTCAGTAGAGCAATCAAATACAAAACGGGATAGAAATGGTTAATGATCACCTATCAGAAAGTAACAAACCTAATAACGATCGAATTACTACTTAGCTGATAGAGCGTTTGGGGAATTCAAATGAAGATAAAACCAAGAGACGGAAGCAGTAACTAATTGAAATGGCAGTTATGTGTGTTACCAGAGGTTAAAATGTTTTTGCATAGACAAGTAACTAATTGATGAAAGAGAACCCTAAACAAGTTCTCTTAACTTCTCCGGGAAGGTAAAAACTATTAGAGCAACTTCATTGGTAAAAAATATGTTGAATTTCTAGTTTATATTATGGAAACAATCAATTTTTAATATTCGTAAATATATTTCTTAAGAATTAGATTATTTTATAACGAAAACTAAGTTATTTTGAGAATTATATAGTTGTCTCCACTAAAACAATTTTTCAAATCAAAAGTGATTACATCTTATTTGCGATGAACATAAAAATAGCTTAGTTAACATATATGTAGCAAAAAAATGAACTTATATTATAAAATTTTGTGGAAAAAGTTTATTAAAAATAAAATAAAAATGTTATATTGTAGTAAAAATAAATTATTTTATTTTATTTAGATATATTATACTAAATTATATTATATTTATGTTAAAAAAATTATATTATAAGTATTGTTTTACCGTCACTTTAGACCCTTATAAACTTTGGCACGGCCCTTATAAACTTTGGCACGGCACCACCATGTAGTAAAAATGGTGGGAAAAAAGCATAAAGCTTATCATAACTGGGAGAGGGCAACATCGTTATATCCTACAACAATAAATCTACTCAAGTGCTTTTATAACATATGATAATCAACTGGTTTTGTTCTATCGAGCACTAGTCACATTGTTCTGATCTCTTTCTCTTGATTTATACTATCTATTACAACTGGAAACGTAATCAAAGCTTTTCTTTGGATTCCCACTGTTAAGACTTTGTGAGTATTGTTACTTAAGGGAAAGGAGGTGAGGAATCTGCATTAATGGAAAACCTACAACAACATTCTCTACCAATTTGTTATTGAATGTGCATAGAAGAAAAGAAGAAACAAGAGTTGGTACTCTGTTGTTTGGTTTAAGGGGTTTACGCCAAAACAATCTTTCATGATCTCTATCTGCTGTATATGTTGGAGTTACGAAGAGACAAGAGATCATTTGTTTTTTCAATGCCCATATAGCTCTGGCGATTCGGCATAATATCAAGACTCGACTTGGACTTCATCCACATTATTTCCATTTATGGGGGAGCTTTTATGCAGTGGACAAGTATTGCAGCACCACCGTGTCCAATTCTACTCATTGTATTCAAGCCACAGTTGATCTCATGTGGCGAGAAGAGAGAAATGAGAGACTTCACTCTATATTATGTCAGAACAGATAAGCTAATCAGATCATGTTTCGTCTGTTCTAATGTCCCATGCTTTAGGTGTAATCTTTGCCATTAGAGTAAACATTATATTTCATGAAGAGATTAAAGAAGAAAGGAAGAAAAGTAAGGGGTCGTTGTTAATGCATTGTTTCCAGGATCTTTGTTTAAAGTGGAAAGACATAACAAGTTACAAAAGGATTTGTGATATTTTGGGAGGAGAAAGTGAGAAAGGAGATGAGGTCAGCCAATAAATAAATGGACAGGAAGAAGAGAAAATTAGTGGTCCGTGTTTAAACCCAAGGGTCAGATTGTGACCAGTGTTGGTCACGTGCAGCTTTGGGCTTTGGTAATCACTTTGATACTTTCAACTAACTCTTAATTTTACTTTCTTTCTTTTTTTCCTTTTCTTCTTCTTCTGCTTACTAGCTTCAGATAAAAAAAAACAAAGCCAAAGGCAATTCCAAAATAAAGGAATTTTACATACATTTGGATGGATTCTCAATGACATCTGTTTAGTATACTTACTGTCTCACAAACATCGGTGAAGAGGCTGATAATTTTTCTTGTCCACTAGCACTTTTTTGTTTAAATTATTTTATGAAAAAATACAATCAAACCTTATTTATATATAGGAGAGTTTGTCTTGACCAAAATATATATATATATGAGAGTTTGTTATATCATATATATATATATATATATATCTATTAGTCTATAATTACTGAATATAAAACAAACAAATCAATCACGACTTTAGGTTTCATTATGTAGAAATACAATTGTATTAAAATTCATTTTATTGTCAAACATGATCTGCAATCCAATCCAATTTATAACTATTTATAACTCAAATCCAACTTGTAGTAAGTCCTTGTGGCTACCTACTAATAATTGTTGAACAACCGAAAGCAGATGTGATATCTAGATTTCAATACAAGGTATTTTCTCAGCAGTTTCAGGAATTTCAAGTTCTATTGGACATCAAGGAGGATCCTTTTTAATTCTCTTATCTTTTTGGTCTAAATCCTTTAGTTATATTTCGTTTTATGATGTTTTAATAAGCTAATCTAGAGGGGTCTCTATATTCTAGATTTATCATTTGTTTAAGTTTCTTCTTACACAAGTTGTGGAGATCATCTTCCCTTGTTTAGTAAAAAGTTGAGGCCTTTAAACCTCCTTCTATTTCTATTAAGCCTTTGATGTGAAAAAAAAAAACTCAAATCCAACTTATCTCTAAAATCTCTTACTCACATGTAATAGATAATAATCGAATTCCAGTTGATCCATTATCAGGGTATGTAACCAAAATCTTATCAAAAATTATTTTTTAAAAAATAAATGATTCAACAAAACTTGTTTCATACTTCAAATTCCAAAAATCTGAACCATTAATTAAAATATGAATAATAAATTAGGAAGAACTCTGCAAAATTTAGTTTAAAAAATAATTAGATCGACAAGTTTATACTTCAAACCCACCTCCAAAAATCCTAAATAATATTACATTGAAATTAGTAACCCAATAAAATTAGATAGGAAAGGCAGTGAACCAAATGCAATTCCTATATCATTTTAAGAAGGATTAAAAATTGGACTTGCTATGTTAATTAGAAAAATTTAAAAAGATTATACATAAAAAAAAACGAGAAGAAAACAAAAATCGTGGTACGGAGAGACGGTGGCGCGTTGTGGCGGAAGAGGCGCGTGGAATGTAAAAAAATTAATAAAAAAGATAGAAAGAGAGGAAAAAGCACACTTTCACTTCGTGGACCCATTTGTCCCATCTTCCCGACTCTCATCTTCTTCTTCTCTCTCTTCAAACCCTAAAAATTCACGCATTTTGGCACTGTAAGTTCGCTGAATCCCGTTCTATCTCCCTTTCTCTTTCTCTTCCCCGTTTGTTTCCCCAAGAAATCAAAAGTTTTCACTTAGATCAAAGCTTAAATTTCGGATCTCACAGCTGTCGCTTCGGTAGGTCTTTTGCTTTTTGTTCTGTTTTCCTTGCTCATTAGTTTGGAAGATAAGGAAATTTCGTATTTCCTTTATTCCTGATTTCACGATTTGTTAGTTTGATTTGTGATTGTGTATAATGATTGTTGGCGAATTATATTGGGACTTTTGTGCAGAGGAGAGGATGAGCAGAGAACATCCTCCCGAGCCTCTTGATTTCTTCATCTGGACTGTTGAGGTAATCAATTAATCAATATCCCTTCTCATGTTTTTCATTGGCTTTGCAATCATTTCTTCAATTCACATCGCATGTTTCTTTGATTGAGCACTTCGTTAGACTTGTTGCAGAATCATGTTATTAGTTCAGCCTATTTCGATCTGAAATTCAACCTATTTTCATCTTAATTCAGCCAATCTTACCCTGAACTGGGTTGATTTGATCTTTTTCAGGTATGACCCTAGTTTGCATATGGGATGTTGTTCTTATTGGATCCAATTAATCCAATTGAATCTTAAGAACTAGGACTTTTTTTTTTTTTTTGCTCTATTGGAATACTCTTATGATCATTGAAAGAACATATTATGCCTTATTAGTGTAAGTGTGTAACCTTTGATTGCAATTTACATCAGCTAAGCTCGGAGTTGCTATGCCTTTACTTTTTAAACTACAACCAGTCGTCAGGTAGCTCAGAATGTTACTTGACATCGCCTTACTCCATGGGATTTGTGTTTGTTGATGTAAAATATACTCGGTAATGGTTCCACCTCAGGGTATAACTGTGTAATGTTCGCATGTCTCACTTGCTGATTTGCTTCTCAAGTGAAGAATAACTCTGAAAAGGGTTAATGCTGGATGGAGACTACTTGATGAAAATTGAAAAAAAAACCTCTGCCTGATACCAAAAATGGCTTGTTTCGGAAGAGATAGATAAAGTTAGTCCACTCATATGGAGAAGCTGGAGATTGTGTGTTGCTGATTGGTTTTGTTTGTTCAGATGCTACTATGAATTTTTAGTTTGCACATTTTAAAATACATAGCTTCTTGTAGATGAGAAGCTTTATTCATTTTTTCAGAATGTTGGGTCTTGGCTCGAGCAGATAAACCTTGGGAGCTACCGCCAGATTTTCAAAGAAAACGGTGTCAATGGAGAATATCTAGAAAGCATGTCTGTATTTACAACCGAACAGATCCTTCACTTCATAAGAAGGCATCACATGAAGTGGGGAGACTTCATCACCCTCTGTAAAGAACTCCGAAGAATTAAAGGTTCCCCCTCTTTCTCTCTATCGCTGTCTCGCCCTCAGCTTGAGTTGCTACAAGAATTTGACTAAAGAAACAAATGTGTTTTTGACAGTGGCTTGCTTGAAAGGTGAGCAGAGAGTTCGACGGCCTTGGTGGGCACCATCTTGTCTATCAGTAGTCTTTGTTAAGGCAGCTAAACGCAACCGCCAGTCTCGTGTTGTATCTCTCAAGCTTGAATCTTGACATTACAGTTTGGATGTTTATGTACGTACTTGTCTCTCTTCTCTTCTTTTCTTTTCCTTTTTTTTTGGTTTGGGTTTGTTTGTGGCACATGCACTAGAAAGAAACAAACTCAAGCCAAAAAGCTTCTTGGCTTGGTAAAATCTTGCAAGGGAAAAAAAATATTATGCGTTTTGTACTTTGGTGTATACAAAGCTTGCTCTCAGATGTTTAATTATATCTTGTGCAATATTTATGTGACAGATAATAGTGTGACTAATCTAAAGTATTAAATTTGATTAATATGTAATGTGTAAATCCCCTGAAACTCAAACGACTTCAAGAGAAATTGAGTACAATTAGCTTCATCATGCTTACACTCACTTCAACTTTAATTGAAGTCTTGTTTTTATTGTCTAATCAACCATTGTTATTATGTCACAGCAGCTGGACATATCACATTTTTGGTTGGGTACCTTATACTCACCGTTTTCATGATCCAATCCAATAATAGTGTTATTTTGATACATGTTTTTGTTGCCATATCGTTTGGATTTTGGTGTTTTTTAATTTTTAGTTATTTTGCTCATTGTCCACTTTTTAAAAGTCAAGCTGATATTTTATATTCAACCATCAATGATTTAATTAGGTTCATTCTTGATTGATGTAGTATCTATATACTATGTTAAGGTTCGATGTTTTGTAATAAACAAGCTTTACAATAACTATCTCTTATATAGACCGAAACTAGTAAAAAAAACCTGTTAATAACTCCAAGTCAACTAATAGCCGGTTTTAATTCTAAACTCAATCCGGTTAACTATAATTAATGTACAGCCGAACCGGATTTGATCGCAAGTACGAGTAGTTTAAAAAGTCTGACGAATTGACAGAATTACCTTATAAACCACCGGAGGCATCGCTGCTTGGCTTGAATTCTCGAAACTGCATTGGCTAGTTACCTTGTAAATGACGAGATTGACCTTCACATCCAGAAGCTTCGCCTGTGGCCCAGAAAAACCCTACTAAAACCCATTTGTTTGCAGCTCGTCTCTCGTTGCTCAGTCGTACTACCATAATCTCAAAATCATCGATTGTGTCTCTTGCGAGAGTTTTGACTAGTTTGCGACTATGCTCAGGCTCTCTAAGCGTTCTGTCTCTACCTTCCTACGCTCCGGCGATCGAAGCTTCCGCGTCGCCGCTGCAGCTTCCATTTCCCGCTCTTCCCCTTCTTCCACGGTATTTACTTCAGTTTCCCTCATTTCGTCGTCGATTTGGTTTTGTTTTTCCCTCTGAAGATCGTTAGTTTTGAATTTTAATCTCGGTTAAGTGGCCAAGTGGCGTTTTCTTGTGATCGGATATTTGCCCAATGTTTGAGATGTAACGAGTAAAAATAGAAATCATTTCTTAAGTACTCTGTCAATTTTGGCTACATGGGTCATTAAAGAATTACTTACACTGCTCTTTCTCGTCTTAGGATGTCAAGAGAAGTGACACTGAACCGAGATGGTACTCATCATCCTTAACCAATGGACAATCTAAGAACAGTGGGTCCTTTGCTCAATTAAACATGAAGACCAATTGGTTTATGGGATGCCGTAATGAATCCACCGCAGCAGCATCAGACTCTTCTTCTCAGCCTCCTCCACCTGCTGAGAAATTTGAGTATCAAGCTGAAGTACGTACGATCTATGTGTTTAGTCAATATCATATTTTTTTAAATCAAATTTCTGTGGGTCACTTATGTTTGGAACAAACGGCAGGTTAGTCGCCTAATGGACCTTATAGTTAACAGCTTATACAGCAACAAAGAGGTGTTTCTTAGGGAGCTTATTAGGTATCTTTTCCTCTTTATCCTTTTGGTTTTGTAATGTCATTGTCTAACGGACACATACTTATTTTGTTGGTAATTTTATTTCGTGTTTAACAGCAACGCTAGTGATGCACTAGATAAGCTGCGTTACTTGAGTGTTACTGACCCTGAGCTATCAAAAGATGCTGCTGATCTTGATATACGCATCTATGCAGACAAGGAGAACGGAATCATCACTCTCACGTAGGTCTTATACTTTCTGCTTTGAATGTATAAATTTCGCTTTGAGCATTGATAAGTAGATAACTAATATACCGGCATTGCTTTTCCACTGTGTCAGTGATTCAGGTATTGGTATGACACGGCAAGAAATAGTTGACTGTCTTGGGACTATTGCGCAAAGTGGAACTGCCAAATTCATGAAAGCTTTAAAGGTCTTACTGGTTTCTCTGATACTACTATTCCCCCAAATTTCATGAAATTATTGGATCAATTAAGCATTGTTGTAATAATTTCAGGATAGCAAGGATGCAGGTGGTGACAACAATTTAATAGGTCAATTTGGTGTGGGGTTCTATTCTGCATTTTTGGTTGCAGATCGGGTAAGTTGTTAACTTGTGGCTGTAGATTCCGTTTATTGATATGCTTACTTTTCCACCAACTGAAGTCTACATACATGTGTGTATTTTTGAAGGTAATTGTGTCAACAAAGAGCCCAAAATCTGATAAGCAATATGTATGGGAAGGAGAAGCAAATTCAAGCAGTTTTACTATTCGGGAAGAGACTGATCCGCAGGTTCTCATTCCTAGAGGAACTCGTATTACTTTGCATCTTAAGGTTCGTGATGCTTTGAGAATTATTTATTTAGCTCAATCCCAAGTATTTATCTCCTGACATTCTAATTTTTCTCTCATTTTTTTTTTCTTTTTTTCTTCCTGGTTCCCAATATAGCGAGATGACAAACACTTTGCAGATCCAGAGCGGATTCAGAAGCTCGTGAAAAACTATTCCCAGTTTGTTTCTTTCCCTATTTACACGTGGCAGGAAAAGGGATACACAAAAGAGGTATAATCAGCAGGATAGTAGATATCTGAACTTAAACATATGTACTTGTGTTGGATACAACTAATATCGTTCTTATCAACCGGCTTTGCATATTTGGTTCTCTTTCATGCAGGTTGAGGTTGAGGATGATCCAACTGAAACAAAAAAAGATGACCAAGATGACCAAACTGAGGTATACCAGCTTCCCTTTCTCTGTTCTGAAAAAGATCTTGACCAACATCAGGAAATATTCTTAATCAGCATCTAAAAATAGCTAGATGTGCAAAAATAGTTGGCATAGAGTTGGTGATTATATTTCTTGTAACAGAAAAAGAAGAAGACCAAGAAGGTTGTTGAGAGATACTGGGATTGGGAGCTTACAAATGAGACGCAACCAATTTGGGTAAGGACTGCGTGATGTATTTTGCGTGCACTCTGGATCAGCGATGTAGAATCAATTTAACAGTTTATTTCATTTCATTGCAGCTGCGTAACCCTAAGGAGGTGACGACAGAAGAATACAATGAGTTTTACAGAAAAGCTTTCAGTGAGTATTTGGACCCATTGGCATCTTCCCATTTCACAACAGAGGTGTGTTCCAGGGAAACCATTAAACAACGTAATTAGATTATGCTTTGTAAGATGATCAAAAATATTATAATGTTCTCTTACTGGCGATTCACCTATTGTAGGGTGAGGTTGAGTTTAGGTCTATACTTTATGTTCCACCTGTCTCACCAATGGGGAAGGATGACTTGGTTAACCAAAAGACAAAGAACATAAGGCTCTATGTGAAACGAGTTTTCATTTCCGATGACTTTGATGGAGAGCTGGTGAGAAAAATTCCTTTTGGTGTGGTTAATATTTTATAAACACCTGTGTCTTTCTAATTGTACTGAGATCTAATTTTTTCTGTGTTTGATGTTGTGCGAACAGTTTCCACGATACTTGAGCTTTGTTAAAGGTGTTGTGGACTCGCATGATCTCCCACTTAATGTGTCCCGTGAGATTCTACAAGAAAGTCGCATTGTAAGTGCTAATATAAGTTTTGTGCAAAGGGGTTAAGATTTATGTTTCGTTTTGTTAATGTTAGTGAAATTCTTTGTTAAGCTTACGAATTTGTATTGTGTCCATAAGGTGCGGATCATGAAGAAACGTTTAGTGAGGAAGGCTTTTGATATGATTTTGGGCATATCCTTAAGCGAAAACAGAGAAGTATGGTTCCAAAACTCTATACCTTTGTATAAAATTTGTCTTTTAGTTACCTTTAGATTGGGCACCTTAGATAGTACTGCTACATTCTGGTGATGATTTTCCTGACGAACAAGTATGACAATGTTTTCTTATACAGGACTATGAGAAGTTTTGGGAGAATTTCGGCAAACATCTAAAACTGGGTTGCATCGAGGACCGTGAAAACCACAAGCGTATAGCTCCACTGCTTCGATTTTTCTCCTCCCAAAGTGAGACTGAAATGATCAGCTTGGATGAGTATGTAGAGAATATGAAACCTGAGCAGAAAGCCATATATTACATTGCTTCTGACAGCATTACAAGTGCTAAGAATGCACCTTTCCTTGAGAAGATTCTGGAGAAGGGACTTGAAGTATGTGATGTTCTCCTGGATTGGCCATGTTCTGTTCTTCCTTGCAAATATTTCTATTATAGCTCAGACGCGATTGACATGCAACTCGTTGTTTTATGAATGTAGGTACTATATTTGGTAGAGCCTATTGATGAAGTTGCTATACAGAGCTTGAAATCCTACAAGGAAAAAGATTTTGTCGACATCAGCAAGGAAGACTTAGATCTAGGTAAGTGTCCAATGCAACTCCCTTGATACACCACGTCAGGTCATCGCACTTTATTGCATGATAACACATTCTGGTTATGATCTTGTAACTCACAGGTGACAAGAACGAAGAGAAAGAGGCAGCCGTGAAACAGGAATTTGGGCAGACTTGCGATTGGATAAAGAAACGATTGGGCGATAAGGTTGCCAGTGTTCAAATCTCCAACCGTCTTAGTTCATCGCCCTGTGTTCTTGTATCCGGTAAATTTGGTTGGTCAGCCAACATGGAGAGGTAAGATCTAACCATTTTCCTTAGTAAGAACTTGTTCTCTTATATTGTGTTCCTCTGTGAACGAACATAGAATATGTCATCTCGCCAGGCTGATGAAGGCACAATCAGCTGGTGACACAACAAGCCTTGAGTTCATGAAAGGGAGAAGGGTGTTCGAGATCAATCCCGACCACACAATTATCAAGAGTATAAATGTAAAGCCACTAAATATCCATCACATGGCCTTGTGTATCATAGTATATCCCAAGAGCCGTTTATTGATTATTGACATGAATTTTCTTTAAATTCCCAGGCTGCTTACAAAAGTAACCCAAATGATGAAGATGCAATGAGAGCCATAGATCTTATGTATGATGCAGCATTAGTTTCTAGTGGGTTCACGGTGCGTACATTCACACTCTATTTCTTTCTTGTCTCCACACAACTAATGAGTGAAGATTAGTAAAACCTTGTTTGTTTGTTGTCTCAATACATACAGCCCGAGAATCCAGCAGAGCTTGGTGGGAAGATATATGAGATGATGGGTACAGCTCTTTCCGGGAAATGGTCAATCCCTGAGGTAGTAGAGCCGCAGCAGCAGATGGGACATTCTCACAATGCAGAGGCGGTTGAAGCTGAAGTGGTTGAACCAGTTGAAGTGGATGGGAAGAAATGAACAGAAGCATAAAAATATCTCTGTGTCCTGCTTCGATTCTCAAATTTATTAGAAGTAGCAGCAAAAGTAGAACCCCAAATAATCGGCACATAAGCCAATGATAATCTATCTCTCTGTTTGTGTTGGAGAGATGAAGAATATTAAGCTTGGTTTTTTGTTTGGTTTACGTTGGTCCTCTTCGGTAGAATTTAATAACCGTTAACAAGAAAGGACTTTGGGGGTCTTATAATAAAAAGCTAAAACTATTTGAAATTAGGTAATTTATATTTAAATATAGGGACGTTGTCGTATGAAATGGTTTGGACAGACGTTAAACGCGTGTAAAAAAGTCAACGAAAGGCAGAAGATTACCGGCTAGTCAGGTTCATTTTGACTGGCAGCTGTATGTCTTTCGCTTTTTCTTTTGTTCTTTTTAGAGGAAACAAAAATTAAAGAAGTTTCCAATTTATCCTCCTCCCTCGTTCGTCTTCTGTGTCTCATAAAATCTCCTCAATCGTCTCTCCGTTTTGTCCTTATTTTTCCGGTAAGTTCTTTTTGTAGCTTTTCTATTTTTGCCGTTCTTCTGTTTCCCGCCTTGCTGCTTTCCGAGGAGAATACAGCAAAAGTATTTTGATGTTTCGGTTGTTGAAGTTGGAGGCTGGTTCTGAAGTTTTGTGGAATAGAGAGAGTCGATAACTTTTGCGATCGAGTTGGTCACGGAGTTTTGAGGGTTGATTCAGTTTTATGAGAGTGTACTTTGCGCTAGGTACTTACTAGATTTTCCGAGTTTTGAAGATTCGTGTTTGACTTTTCTTGCGTTCAATCAACGAGTCAAATAGATTCGAGCATCTTTCTTCCAGCTCCTGCTTTCTGTTGTTCGGTCCTTTTCTCTGTGTTCACTAGTGATATTGATCTCACTTAGGATGTTGATTATTATGTCGGTGGGTTTCTAGGGATTATACTAGGTAATTAGGGTTTTCCTGATCTTAAGAACTCGAAATTTCATTTGATAAACAAGAAAAGACTCTCAGAACTCCGGTTAGTCGCCAGCCGTAACTGCGTGGTGAAATGTTTTTGATTACATGTCGCCATGAAAGTTATGATTGTTTTAGAGTCATAAATGCATCATCTATATTTGTCTGGTTTCACATGTATATCTGTTTATTATTCTCTTTGCAGTGTTATGTGTTTCAAAAGGATTTTCCCATACTTCTTTTTTTCTTGGTTATTTTTAGTATTTTGCGACGAAACCTGGCTTTGACATTATCTTGTTGTCTGCAGAACTAAATTGATGGGCACATCATCCGGCTCCAATCTTCCTCACCAGATGCTACCTCCACGACAGCAACTACAAACTTCTCTTTCACTTGTTCCTTCGGATTCCCACTTGACACGGTCTAATTCTGGCATTGTGCGTGAATCACCAGCTGAAAGTGCGAGCTCTCAAGAAACTTGGCCAACCTCTAAATCTGTTATGGCAAAGAAGACAGAGAGCGGAAAGACAGGGCCTGACTCTCATGAGCAACTTGTGAGCCGCCATGTTTCTATGGCCGATAAGGTATCACTACGGGATATAGCGAGAGAGAGAGTGGACATAGTCGCTGAGAGAATGCACAGATTACCAGAAGAATATCTTGAGGAGTTAAAGAACAGCCTTAAGGCTATCCTTGAGGGAAATGGGGCACAGCCTATAGATGAGTTTATGTTTCTGCAGAAGTTTGTCCAGACGAGATCTGATCTAACTTCAAAGACACTTGTCAGGGCCCACCGAGTGCAGCTTGAAATCCTTGTGGTTATAAATTCTGGAATACAAGCATTCTTGCACCCAAACATCAATCTCTCTCAAACATCTCTCATTGAGATCTTTGTGTACAAGAGATGCAGAAACATAGGGTGCCATAGCGAACTCCCGGCTGATGGTTGCCCTTGTGAGATTTGCACTAATAGGAAAGGCTTCTGCAACCTGTGCATGTGTGTGATCTGTAACAAGTTTGACTTTGCGGTCAATACATGTCGCTGGATAGGCTGCGATGTTTGTTCTCATTGGACTCATACAGATTGTGCAATTAGAGATGGAGAGATTTCAATGGGAGTTTCTGCCAAGAGTGTATCTGGGATGGGAGAAATGCTGTTCAAATGTCGAGCATGCAACCATACGTCTGAATTGCTGGGCTGGGTTAAAGATGTGTTTCAGCACTGTGTACCGAACTGGGATAGGGAATCTTTGATGAAGGAACTCGACTTCGTGAGTAGGATTTTCCGTGGAAGCGAAGATACAAGAGGCCGGAAACTATTCTGGAAGTGTGAGGAACTTCTTGACAAGATTAAAGGTGGACTGGCGGAGACAACAGCTGCCAAGTTGATACTGATGTTTTTCCAAGGTAAATCCGGTCCATACTGTTATATGTGATAGATAATAAGGGTTACGCTTTTAAGTCTTAACTATAATTTTATGTGTGCAGAAATTGACTTGGACTCTCCAAAGAGCCTTGACAACGGAGAAGGTGGAGGAATGATAGCTCCTCAAGATGCATGCAACCGAATTGCTGATGTTGTAAAGGAAACACTGAGGAAAATGGAGATAGTGGGTGAGGAAAAGACGAGGATGTACAAGAAAGCACGAATGGGGCTTGAGGAGTGCGAGAGAGAGCTGGAAGAGAAAGCCAAGCAAGTGGCGGAACTAAAAATGGAAAGGCAGAAGAAGAAACAACAGATAGAAGAGGTGGAGAGGATAGTGAGGCTGAAACAAGCAGAGGCAGAGATGTTTCAGTTAAAAGCAAACGAAGCGAAAGTGGAAGCAGAGAGATTGGAGAGGATTGTGAAAGCGAAAAAGGAGAAAACAGAAGAGGAATACGCAAGTAACTACTTGAAACAGAGACTAAGTGAAGCAGAGGCTGAGAAAGAGTATCTATTTGAAAAGATAAAAGAGCAGGAAAGTGGTGCAACTGGTGGTGAAGCGTCACAAGCAGTGATGTACTCAAGGATCAGAGAAATGCTTCATGGATACAGTGGTTCATCGCCAAGAGTTGATCCAAGAACAAACCAACGAAATCCTTTCAGATCCAATCCTTAGATGTGTTTGTGATGTTGTCTTTATTTGTATTTAAAAATCTTCGAATCAATGAAGGTTGGATATTCTGTGTAAAGCATTGTGGTCGTTGTACTCGAGTTTTGCACAGAATTGTTTCTGTGTTAAGGCCAAAGCCTTCACGCAGTGTTGCCAATATCTAATGACTCACTCATATTTAGTGTCATCTGGATTCGTTTGATATATTTAATTTGTATTTGATAAATCAAGTTTTAGAAAGAGGAAACGTTTTGGCGTTTTGCACATTACTTATCTCATATTCGCTATTTGAGTAAGGCCCTAATTAATTGGTTATAAATTCCATTTTGATTTCTCACGTGGTAAAAGTGAGAGAAATCGAAACATAGGGGGACATTGTGTAATATCGTAGAAACTAAACGCGTACAAACTGATTGATAAATGGAATCTTCCTCGGCGACGGATTTATCTGCCATTCTTTTGTTTTCCTGTCAACCCAAAAACAAACCCTAAAGTATTCGAATTGTCGACAGAGCTCGTGGGATCCAAAACTTCGAATCGTAGTTTCTAATTAAAGATGTTTCTATCGCCTGGTCATTCTCCGCGGCAGATTTCCTCGCCATCGCCGTCTTCTTTTTCCGATGATTCCTTCCGATCGACGCCTCGTAGTTCCTCCTCAGAGATCATCCCTCGGAACCCTAGAAAGCGGATGAGAGTTCTTGATGAGGACGCGTATGTTGAAGCGGTTGAGAAGATCATCGAGCGCGATTACTTCCCGGATATATCTAAGCTTAGGGATCGGCTAGATTGGATTCAGGCGGTGAAAACCCGTGACCCTATTCAAATCCGAGATGCCCAATTGAAGATTATCGAGAGGCGTGGAAAGAAAGCTCATCATCATGTTGGTGATACTGAGGGTAAAACTCAAACCCCTGGATCTACTTTCTTGAGAAATTTCACGCCTTTAGATGAATTTGATGGTAAAACTCCTAGAACTCCTGGAGTATCTGGTAGAGAATTTCCTGGTACTGAAGTTGGTGCTGCTGATGATGGAGATGTAGATGTTAATATGTCCTTAGATGAGTTCTTTAGGAGATTTACAAGTGAGGATAATGAAAGCTTTTCAAAGATTCTAGAGAAGGTAAATAGGAAGAAGAAGGAGAAATACGGCTTTCTCCTTGAAGGTGAAAAGGAGGATGGTAAATTGATTGAGGATATAAAGAGAGATAGGATCACTGATGGGTATGGTACGTCTGATCAGCCACCTAGCACTTTAGAAGGGTGGAAATATACGGCGAAGAATCTTCTGATGTACCATCCAGCTGATCGCGGTGAAGCTCCCTTAACCGAAGAGGAAAGGGCTATTAGATTACGTGGATTGACGAAGGAGATAGTTAAAGGGAACACTCGTTTTCATGGGAAGACGATGGATTCTAGGCCAAGAGAAGATGGTTCTGTTGAGATTCTCTACACCCCAATCGCAGGTTCTTCCCCCATGCATATCTCAGGTAGGGACAGAGACAAATCCAAGAGGTATGATTTGGATGATCTAAGGAAAACTCCGAATCCTTTTTATGTGGAATCAGATAAAAGGGCAGATAATGGGTATAGTTTTGTTAGAACACCTTCTCCTGCACCAGGTCTCGATGAATCACCCTTTATCACATGGGGGGAGATTGAAGGTACACCGATGCGATTAGATCCAGAAGATACACCTCTCGATATCGGTGGTAGTGCTGATGGACCGCACTACAACATTCCATCCGCACCTGCAAGAGATGTAAGGGCACATTCTTTATCAAGGGATGCATCGCGAAAACTGAGAGAGAGATCAAACAGTATGTTCAAGAAACCTCCGTTGCCATCTCCTCATCGAAGTGGAAGTGCAAGTCCTAATGTGAGAACATTGTCACCTGCTGCTCAGAAGTTTTTTAGACGGGCTATAGCTAAATCATCTTCTACTGTTGATGAGAGCCTTCGTGCAAGCTATCGTGGAGCAAGTCCAGGTTCTGGAACTCCTAAGAGAAGTGTTTCGAGATTTGGCAAAGATGGAACCACCTCGGCGGATTTAAAGTCACCTTGATGGTGCAAATGTTATTGTAATCTGATGTTGTATGCTTCGGCACTCAAAGAGGCAACAAATAACATGTACTACATAAGCTTGTGTTAACGCTTTTGGAATTCGTTACTCTTTACTGTAATTTTATTTCCACAGCTTCTTTTGTTACTTCCTAGGCTATTTATCGCCTACCGCACTTCAATTTTATCGCATCATCATAATATTCCTCAAACTGAAGTTTTGGGTGAAGTTTTGGGTTTATGCTTCATCTGACTATCAGTATCCTTTCTTGTAATTCTGAGTTTCCATCTAGTATCAGAGTTTGAAATTGCTTGATGTTAGGTATGCATTTATGTTTTGTGCGTCTTTTGGGAGTCGGGAGACGAGTCCGCCTAAAACAGGAATTTCCATCTTCACTGATACATGAAACAGACAGAAATGTTACGATCTATGGCCTTGGTCCAGAAATTATGTGAAGAGTGATTTGAGTCATCATGCTCACAAACTGTGAAGACTCTGCCATTGTGAGCTCAAGATGCCCAACCTCGCCCATTGAACTCCCTTAGATCCCTTTCACTGACGAAGGTTGATCAAGAAAAAATGATTCTTACAGTAGAACAATGCAACTACAGAGCAATGCGACACCGCAAGAAAGGTTACAAGTACAGCTTGAGAAGCCAAAGGTCTCGGACAACAAAGAAAGATATTGACCAGTCTATACCAATAGACTGGTTCGGGAATTCCGTAAAGTATAAGAACCGATGAGAAAATCTAGTGGATTTCGCCAGTAGAAAGCATCAAAGCTTATACATATATAAATTTACAAGGAACATCACAAGTGGTTTTGAATACATTGTATTAGGGCATACAGGCAAACGAAAAAGGACATAGGACAACGTTTCACTATCATATATGTTACTGTTTATATAGCAATTACAGTTGAATCATAGCATCAGCTGTCTCTACACAAGATTCATCTTTTGCCTTGTCAGAATCCAAGACTTTCTTTGAAGCGTTGATGACAATTTGATTAGTGATGTAATGCTTTCGACAAACGGGCATATAGACATCAGCTCCACCAATAAGCTCAGTTCTAGTGTCACAAGTCTTTCTTAGAGTGAAGAAAGCTTTCTGTCCACAAACCTCACACCGTGCAGTTAGCTTAGTCACAGAATCAGCTATTGGTATAATGTCAAGTACAGCACCAAAGCTCCTTCTGAAAATGGAACAATCAAATTCACAATTTCACAATCAATCAACAAAATTACAAGTGATGTATTAAGTCAACCAGTTTTATCAGTAGATTCAAGCACCTTAAATAGTCACCATCTAGGCCTGCAACAATCACAGTTTTACCATCATCATCAGCAACTTTGCAGCAAAACTCATAAAGATCTCCAAAGAACTGAGCCTCATCAATACCAATCACATCAAGCTGCAGAGTAATTTAGAGAGAAAACACAAAAGAAATTCAACAAATCTGAGCATTTTTTATTCCCAAAATACTGAGAAACCATAGATTTACTTACTTTGTTATAAGCATCTTGTCCGAATCTCTCAGGAAACGACATTAGATCTGGAAGAGCCCAGCAAGGGAATCCAATTCCATCATGTGTCACCACCGAATCTTTGGCGTATCTCGTATCTTTACTTGATTTCAGCATCGCAACACTTCTGCTTAACAGAAAGACAAAATCAAATCTCTATATTCTGAAACTTAAAACTTAACTACAAACTCTAACCCAAATCCAGACTTGGCTAATTAGGATTTGTGAAGATCGTATAATCTTTTTACCTCCCGTCGCTGATCTCTGACTTGATTCGGCGGAGTAGAGATGTCGATTTCCCAGAAAACATCGGACCCATGATAACATGAATAGCCCCGGACCCACGAATTCCCTCATCGGGAAACCCATCTCCGGCGAAGTTATTGTCGAGGGTTTTTAGCAAAATCGAAGCTTTGAGGGTCGACATAGCGGATCGTTGTGAGTGTGGGGATTGGAAAAAGAAGAAATCTTTAAACACGCTTGAGGTTTTAGGTATTGGTGGTGAATAACTTGTCGAAAATGAATATATATAAACAGAGATTTAGAGGTTGAAGAAGGAAGAAAAGTGTCGAAGAAGATTTGTCAAAGATAAGGTTTTTAATAACCAATTTTAGTGGGAAAGCTTTTCAAATTTTGGAGGGAAACGTTTTTTGCGCAAATTTTTAGGGGATAAAACGATGCCGTCATGTGTGGGCTTAAGCTCAAAAATATTGGGCTTTTTAGACCCATTAGTGAACATGTTCGTAGCCTTTCTTCAAGTGTCCATCTACCATTAATTCGACAACGTTTCTTGCTTCTTTGAAGTTGCAAATTGCTTGAAGTGTTATTTGGAACAGCTAGGTGCTATTCTTTTGTTCATCCAAACCCTCTCTCTATGCAGAGATGAGATGAAAACTGTTGTTTTTTAGACATATTTAAATGATTCATTCGAATGGAGCATTAGCAAACTCATTCAAAAATTTTAAAAAATTTCAGATGTGTTTAGTTGGTGCATTTAGATAGAGATAGATTTGTAAGAATTTGTAAAATACCAAAATACTCTTATAATTTTATTGTTTTATTTCTCTTTTTAATGTTTTCTCTCCTTATTTTTACTATCTCTTGTCTCTTTTACTTTCTCTCCTCATTTTTGCTCTCTACTCATATTTACTTTCTCTCCTCATTTTTACTTTTTCTTCTCTTTTTAACTCTCGCTCCTCGTTTTCACTCTTTCTCCTTTTTTTCACTCGTTTCCTCTTTTTTACTCTCACCTTATTTTACTCTCTCTTCATTTTTACTCTCTCTCCTCTTTTTAACTCTTTCTCCTCATTTTTACTCTCTCATCTCTTTTACTCTCTCCTCATTTTTACTCTCTCTCCTCTTTTTTACTCTCTCTCATCTCTTTTATTATCTCTCCTTATTTTTACTCCTCTTTTTTACTCTCTCTCCCCATTTTACTCTCTCTCCTCATTTCACTCTCTCTCCTCATTTTACTCTCTCTCCTCATTTTACTCTCTCCTCTTTTTACTCTTTCTCCTCATTTTTACTCTATCTCCTCATTTTTACTCTCTCTCCTTATTTTTACTCTCTCTCCTCATTTTCACTCGCTCTTCTCTTTTCTACACTCTCTCCTCTTTTTACTCTCTCCTCATTTTACTCTTTCTCCTCATTTTCACTCTCTCTCTTCGTTTTAATTTGTTTCTATAATTTTTATGTTTTTGAAACATTTTTTATGTTTTTATGCATTGAAATGTATGAGTATTTATTATTTTTTATGTATTATAATGTTTAATAATAATTTTTTTTAAGTTTTAAAAAATTATTTACTAAAATTTAACTATGTAATTAATATACAATTTTATTAGTTATTTTAAATATATTTTTGATACTTATGTAGTTGTAAATATAATTTATATCATAAAAAGATAATTTAACACAAAGCATGTCATTTTTAGTCATTTGGGTACAAATTACATCCAACTAATTTATACAAATACACAAAGAAACATAACTTCATCTAAACGCATCATCCAGATAGAGTTTTAGAACATCATCCAGATGCATCATCCAAACGTATCATTCAGATGGAGTTTATAGATGAGGAAAAGAACAACACCCTAAATTAATGTCAAATTGTTGTTGCTCACCGAATTAGAAGACGAACAATTATACATTTGTGTTACCAAATTAATAGGTTGACTCTATTTAGTTGTTGACGTAAACGCAAACACAAATAAGTCTAAATAATCCAAACCAACCAACCAAACTAATTTTTTAGTATTCACCCATCTATAACTTCATCTCGGAAAGGAGTAGAAGTGATCAGAGATTGATTTTCGAATAAGTGAAATCGCTAGTGAAAGATGCAGGAGACTCCAATCATTAAGGCATGGATAACATAAGGAAAGAGGACATGAACTCGCCATGGCAAGTGCGAGTAACCAAAAGACCTAGAACTAACCGGAATCTGACACAAAGCGGAATTTGAACCAGAAGCAAAACTCCAAAATTAAACTCCGCGAAATTTGAGACCGAAATCCACATGACAAAAAAACTTTCACTATCTATGTGAAAGGAGAATTGGAGAAGGGAAAAAAGAGAAGAAATGTCGCGGGAAAATTGCAGGAGAGCAAAGCTTAGAGAGAAATTAGGAAATATATTTTTTTTTATCAACATTGGGCTATATTTGACTGAGCTATTAGCCAATTTTTTACATAATGTAAATAGTAAAACTTGATTTCTGAATGTGCAAATATGTTTGCTTCCGGTGGACTTACCACATGCCACAGGATTAAATGTCACATAATCTATTGATATGGTTTTTTTAACAAGAAAAAAAAATTCAAAATTACTGAAAAAAAAATTCAAAACTATTAAAATGTATTTAGACAAGAGTAAATTAGGGTGCAATAAGGGAAAACAAAAGCTTGTAATTTTATTACAAAACCTTGTAATGTAAAAATGACCCAATTACGTAATTCCTATATATACAGAAACATATCTTCATCTTGCACACCCGAAAAGCCTTTGTCTTTCTATCTCTACAACTCTCTCCCTCTCTCTTTGTTTCTCTCTCTAATCTTTCTCTCTCTCTCTCTATCTAGAGCGCGTCCTTGCGCGTCGTTAGTATGTTTTTATTGACGCCATTGAAATTGGGTTAAATCGGGTTGAATCGGATTGAACAAATCAGCTAATTTGTATTCCTTTTAATCTTCTTTCATTTCTTCTGGGGAAGGGGCAGGTTAAATTATGCCCTCTATTCAAATCGTGCCTATCCTCAGATCTTAGTGTTTTCTTGACGAGATTCCGCATCTGGGTTTTAATCTGATTGGTGGGTTTTCTATATATCTGCTTTTCTTTCTTTGATCTGAGATTTTCCTTCGATCAGCTCTCTCTCGCAGATTCTCTTTGATTTTGTCTTCCCCCTTCTCTAGATGAAGGATCTGTTGTTTTCTAGATTCAATCAGACTCGTTCCTACATACAAATATCTGAATTTGATTTACGTTTTGATTATAAAGATGTAATAATACCTTTGATCAGATTTTGAGCATCGATTGATATCTGATTAATAACATCAAAGCAAAACTTGTTGTATGATCTGCCAGATTTTTGTGACCAATTGCTGAAAGCAGATTTCTTATGTGCAGAGCAAAATGCAATCGGATAATGGAAAGCTTTTCATCGGCGGGATATCTTGGGACACCAATGAGGAACGTCTCAAGGAGTATTTTAGCAGCTTTGGAGAAGTGATCGAGGCTGTGATCTTGAAAGATCGTACCACTGGTCGTGCTCGTGGTTTCGGGTTTGTAGTCTTTGCTGATCCTGCTGTTGCCGAGATTGTTATTACGGAAAAGCATAATATTGATGGGAGATTGGTATGTTCACTCTTCTCTGCTTTGATTTTGTACAATGTAACTTGTTTTCGAAGCTTCTTTATGCACTTAAGCTTGAAGAGTTACACTTTTGTATTGAATCATCATTAACTTTGTGGTTTGATTGGACTTCTGAGAAGAAAGTATTGAATTTATTACATGAGTTAAGTTTATTTTTAATCATTTTTAAGCTTGTTTGATGTTTACACAGGTTGAAGCCAAGAAAGCTGTTCCCAGAGATGACCAAAACATGGTAAATAGAAGCAACAGCAGTAGCATCCAAGGGTCTCCCGGTGGTCCAGGTCGCACACGGAAGATATTTGTGGGAGGATTGCCTTCTTCGGTTACAGAGAGCGATTTCAAGACATATTTTGAGCAGTTTGGGACTACTACGGATGTGGTTGTTATGTATGACCACAACACACAAAGGCCTAGAGGTTTTGGATTCATAACTTACGATACTGAGGAGGCGGTTGAGAAAGTACTGCTTAAGACATTCCATGAACTTAATGGTAAAATGGTTGAGGTTAAGCGAGCTGTTCCAAAGGAGTTATCTCCAGGTCCAACTCGCAGCCCGCTTGGTGCAGGTTATAGCTATGGAGTTAATAGGGTCAACAACCTCCTTAACGGATATGCTCAAGGATTTAATCCTGCTGCAGTTGGAGGCTATGGACTTAGGATGGATGGTCGGTTTAGTCCTGTTGGTGCTGGAAGAAGTGGGTTTGCAAATTTTGGTTCTGGCTACGGGATGAATGTGAACTTTGACCAAGGATTACCCACAGGGTTCACAGGAGGTAATAATTTTAATGGTAATGTCGACTATGGCCGAGGAATGAGCCCGTATTACATTGGTAACACAAACCGGTTTGGTCCTGCGGTTGGCTATGAAGGAGGCAATGGAGGAGGAAACTCATCCTTCTTCAGTTCTGTTACACGGAACCTATGGGGAAACAATGGGGGTCTAAACTATAACAACAACAATACAAACTCAAATTCCAATACATACATGGGAGGATCATCCAGTGGAAACAATACCCTTAGCGGTCCATTTGGCAGTTCAGGAGTGAATTGGGGTGCTCCTGGAGGACCACCAAACAATGCTGTTAGTAATGAGAATGTGAAATTTGGTTATGGAGGAAACAGTGAATCTGGTTTTGGGTTGGGAACAGGTGGATACGCAGCAAGAAACACAGGACCTAGCAAGGCAGCACCATCGTCTTCATTTCCTTCTGCCTCAGCAACCAACAACACAGGTTACGATGCACCAGGACTTGCAGATTTTTACGGGAATGGTGCAGTTTATAGTGATCCCACATGGAGATCACCTACTCCGGAGACAGAAGGGCCTGTTTCTTTTAGCTATGGTATTGGAGGAGGAGGTGCTTCTTCAGATGTTTCTGCTAGAAGTTCATCTCCAGGTTATGTTGGCAGTTACAGTGTGAACAAGAGACAATCAAACAGAGGTAATTCGACTGCACACTAATCTTTGCTTTAACACGTTGATTCTATGCCTAAAGAATGCCATGAGCTTGTTGGTAAAGAAATAGAATAGGAATGGAACCTTAAAGATCTTCTTTTAAAGTCTGAAAGTCAAATAATGTAACTAGAAACCGAACTCCTAAGAGAACAAATAACTGAAAAGCTCTCCCTTGGTTGATGACCGATGAAATCTCTAAAGCTCTCTATAGTGGTGATGATTCTCTCAAATGTAACCTCATCCATATTAATAGTAGGAGGTAGAAGCCTAGATAGCTAGAGAGTCTCCAATCACACTTTGGCTTGATTTTGATTATCCTCTTCTTCTTTGGGAAATAAAGAAACCATAGTTTAGGGTCTTGAACTAATGGTGATCTAGAGTTTGTAGAAATGCCGATCATTAGTAAATATGGTTTTCTTCTGAAACGTGCGTGCATAAATAATGCTAAAAAGTAGTAGCCTCTCTGCATCTTCACTGTCATTTAGTTCATCATTGATCATTTACCTTGTTTTAGATATATGTACTCATGGAACTAGGAAACTAGTCAGGATACTTGTGATGAAGAAACCCAATAGCATGACTTGTTCGTACAGCCCTCGTATTCTTTTCTCTGAATTATTTCTCTTTTTTCCATTGTGTGTTGCAGGAATTGCTACTTAGTACAATCGTTTTTGTTTTACCACGATATTGTAGGCGAGCCATCACGGTGAACGATCTGTGTCTTTTGGCGAATCTTTTAGATTATCTTCTCCTTTATACAAAGCCGATGAGGACGAAACTTGATCATATCATCATCACCTAGAGCTAACCAGAGAATCCTGCAGATTTTTCTGTCATGGTTTGGTTTTCTAAATTCTTTGTTCCTCTTTAGGCCTTTTATGCTTTTTTATTTTCCTTTCTTCTCTTTCAATGAGGGACAGAAGAAACTGTATCAGTCTCCGGCGAGACTGTAATACATAAGAAGAGTTCAAAACAAAACACCAAAAAAAAAAAAACAAAAAAAGATGATCCTTCTTCCTCAGTTTTCTTCATTGTCATGTAATGGTTCTTTTTTCTTCTTGGGGTTATGGTTAAGGTTTGTGTTTTGAGGCAGATTGTACTAGAGAATATTTTTCTTTTGTTTTGTCGTTTTTAAGTCTTTTTTTTTTGGGATAGTGTGAGATATGGAAAGAGGATTTAGCCATGTAGGGCTTTCGAGAATAAGTCTATTATCACTATGAGATTATTTTGTTCTCCCAAGCTGTTTGTATGTCTTATGCGAACGCAAGCAAACTTGTTTTTCTGTTGATGTATTTCTATTTTATAGAAACTATTTTTATGGTTTATTGTTTTCTCTCTAGTTTTTTTTTTCTCTTAATGTTTAGATATTGCAAATTATGTTCTATTTGAACCAAAGTATTTTGACATTAAAGCTGTCTTTGCTCAAGGACAGAGCAAGGAGAATAGTTTAGGTTTTGGTCCTGAGATCAAAGTAGGGGGTGTCAATGCGGATTTTAAATCTGCGGGTTATGCTTAGACCGCTCCGCTATGGGGCAGGTTAGGGTTATATATTTTATGTCCAACTGAAAAGTGGGCTTTGCGGGTTAGCCCATTATGGACAACGGGTTAATGCGGGTTTGACCATTTGGTCAGCGGGCCGATCCGCGGACATATAAAGTTACAAAAATAATCAAATTTATAAATAATCAAATTAAATAAAAAATTAAAATGTTGAGTAATATATAATGTTAATATAAAACATAATTGTCTCTTAATTTTGTAAAGTCAAACCCTATAGAATAAATTAACAAATAATTTTACCCTTTTTATTTATCAAATTTATGTTTTATATTATTAAAGAATTTTCATAACATATAGATTGTGCATCTTATGATTTTATAATCTTGTTTCTAATACATTTTTATTTAAAATGTATTTTGTATATTAAAATATAAACACAATTAAGAAAACCGGACAGACTGCATCACCTGCAGTCATGAAATAGGCCAGGCTAGAATTATTATATTTATGACCGCGAGTTATGCGGGTTGACCTATTTAACCCACGAATAAAGTTGGACCCGTAGTGGAGCTGGTTAAATGGGGCGGGTTAACCCGCATTAACACCCCTAGATCAAAGAAATTAAAACTTGGGAGCCAAGTCACCACTAATCTGTCTTGAATAGGAAAGGTTCATTAATCTTTCTTGAATAGAAAGTCAAAACCTAAGTTGGCTTTTTCTTTTCGGCTATCAACGTGAAGCTCGACATCAGTGGTCCTACTTGTCGTTTTGGTCAAGCCATAGAAAACTACTGGGACAAATTTGACTAAGTTTCTTTGAGCCGAGTAAATGGAGGAAATTTTTTTTCTTTGTTAACAGTTGGATTTACAAAACTCGATTTATAGTCAAACTCTTAATAATATTATATTAGTTAAATGTGATTTTGTGGTGCCGAATTTAGATTAAAAAATCAGCATAAATGATATTAAACCATTTGACTAAAAACATATCGGAATGAAAGTCTATATAGTCAAAACATGGCATATAGATAGTGGATGATTCATTATGAATATAATTGAATGAGAGCATACATCATTATATGGGTGATTGATAAATTGTCTAAGAGCTTCTACATTTTTGATGCCTTGGTCACAGGAACGTTGTACGATTTTGGGGTCTGAGTTTCATTGAGTTTCGGACTGACGTTTGAGCATTAGACCATTTAGACTGTAATTACCAGATTATAAGTTTTCCAACTTAAACACACAAAAATACCGTTTATCTCTTATATGTTAGAGTTATAATGTTCTATAAAATAAAATAAAATATACAACAGCATGGTTCATGGTTGTACCATGCGCATGCAATTCAAAAGAATCAACTGATAGTACAAGAGCATGATTCATGGTTGCCAGATTTAGGTGCTGCTTCTGATTTAGATTAAGGTTTTCTTTTACTAGTCTTAGTACATCTATTACCAACTCGTACTGCTTCGGTAATTGTGTCCTTACGGCTCTACCGTCCTATCTATACATGCTCGAGACTCGAGCTTTGAAACCATTTTTATTCGTCCTTTTTAGGTCTTTGTGTCAGGCTACCTTTGTTTGTAACACGATTAAATAAATGGTCCAACAAAACACAAATCTCATATTGAAGCATCTTCAAAATCAATGTGGAACTTGACTTAAACGTGATCAATGTTTGATATAAGATCAAAATAATATATATATATATATATATATTATTTACAAGTGAATGTTATAATATATTGTTTACAAGTGAATGTAATATATATATCTTATATATACTAGGCATAGCATTGGAGGAATAAAAACATTGAATATTTAATATTTCATATGCATAGAAATTAGTTTTGACCCGGATTTAGGTTTGTAATGGATATTGTTGAGATGAATGATTAGAATACTAATCATATTGAAGGACTATTTTATAAATTATTACACATCGCCAATAAGCAGGGGACCTAGTTGGTTTGCCTCTGATATTTGGCTATGGATCGGATCTTTTGTCGATTTCATTAGTAAAATGAATGAGTAAGGTTAAAAAAAAAAGAATTATTACACATCCGAATGAGATAATTTTCCTTTTATTTTTTTATTGTATTAATTGGATCGACAAAATCTGATTTATAACACAAACTCAATTTATCTCTACAATCTCCTACTCACATGTAACATAGTGGAATATATTTTTTAGATTGTCAAAATCATTAGCTAGAGTTCGACCTACCTACTTAATTGAGACTTATATGTTATATGAAAAGACATGATTGTTAGTTATTTCCCAAATTGTTTTGAGTGTAAAGTATTGGAAAATTCAAATATTGGAATATATTTATAAAATGACATCAAAATTGTAGAAAAGATACAACAATCTTTTTAGTTTTATTACATATTTATTATGCACGCACACATCTATATGTGTTGGCATCATCAAAATTTATATAAACAAAAAATGAGAAACTTTTTTTTCTTTTAGCTATTTAAAAGTCTCTCTTATGTCTTGTAGTTTTCCTTGTGTTATAAGAAAATTCAAAATTGTTTACAAGTCTTTTGCGCCGCCCTCTGCAGGTTTTCCTCCAGCAGCAGGTTTGCCACCACCAGGTTGAGTCAAAGCCTCAGGTCCAACAGTACAAGCCTTAGGGTTCTGAGTTCCCACAAGCTTAGGTGTAACATTGGAGCAAGCGAAAATTGGTGGACCATCTGGTCCCTTGTACTCAAGGTTAATGTCTCCAACCTCAACATTAGCACATGGGTTTGACTTACTGCACAACAACTTCACTGCATCCTTGTTAGCTGATGTTCCTGTGATCTTCCTGAAGCTTATGTCAGCTAACTTAACTGCTGATGGTTTCTGCAGAAAAAAAACAATCTTTGAGTAACTCAAAATCATATGAAAGAATCATTTGGTTGTAGTCTAGTGGTTTCCACTTGAGGAGGAAGTCGCCATATTGGTCTAGATCAGGGATTGATTCTCCTCAAGCGCGAAATTGATAAAAGATATATATATATATATATATATATATATATATACTTACACTCTTTTCACATTGGTTCCATGGGCAGTACTCTTGGTCAATGATGATTGGGTTGCTAACATTGTTAAGAATAATGTTCTCAAAATGAATTCCAGTAGCAGTAATGGCACAAGCAGCAGAAGGCCATGTCTTGATTCTTACACCATTGTCAGTGTTGGTGAGAGTGCAGTTAACAACTGTAATGTCATTGAGGTTTTCTTCGTTAGGGTATCTTCCAAGACTTCCAACACTGATACCATGTCCTGGACCACAAGTAACCTTCTCAATGTGTAGCTTCTTCATACCATCTCCAACGGAAATACAGTCATCTCCGGTTGCGATCTTAGTATTGAGAATCTTAACACCATCACTTCTTCCCAAATGGATTCCATCAGTGTTGGGACTTTCTGCTGGAGCAATGACTTTAATGTTGTCAAAAGTAAAGTTCTTAGCACCAATCACGTTAATGTGGAAGTTCTTAGCATCTAACGAAGTAATCTCTCTGACTTCAGCATTCTCAACGAAATCAAATCTGATACTCTGCAACAACAACAACAAAAGCCAAATAACTCAAAATCAAACATAGAGATTCATTCTCAGATCTGTTTTCAGGTGCACATACGATTGGAAGCTTCTTGCATTCGAAAGTCTTGTGACAGTTGTTGACTCTCCAAGCTGCATTTCCTTCACCATCAAAAGCTCCAGGACCATTCAACTTAAATCCAACAATTCTTTCGAAAACGACCCATCTTTCTTTTCCTCCAAGAGCTTGTCCATCAGCTTTGACAGTACCTTGCAGGGTAAATTCGATTGGAGCTTTGCATGGACCAGTCATTACAATCTCACCAAGCTTGAATTCTCCTTTTGGGATAACTACTTGACTCGGTGCTGGAGCTGCACATGCTGATTGGAAAGCTTTTAGAAGTGCCTGCAATTCATAATTCAACGAGAAGTAAGCCACAAGTAACCTGTTTTATCGATTGCTTGGAGAACAAGAAATCAAATAGTGATAGAAACTTACCGGAGTAATATCAGAACCTGGAGCACCTTGAACGGTGAACACCTCTGCATTGGCTGAATAACCTAACAAACATAGACCAAAAAGAATTGTAACAATTCTAAGATAAGAACCCATTTTTGTGTTTTCTTAATCTTTTTCTATATATATATATACTTTTTTTTTTATCTTTATTGTTTCTTGTTTGTTTTCTGAGAATTGAATGAAGCATCTGCTCCTTTATATAGTTCTTCAATGAAGATATGTTGAAGCTCCATTTTCTCTCAACTTCTCATTTTTTAGGTTGTTTGACCAAATTTTGAGGATGTGTTGAGTCTAATTCGAGATACTAGAGTTTTATTTGTCAAACAAAATACTTTCTTCAAAAAAAAAACATAAAAACATAAAAACAGAAAAACAAAAAAACAAAAAAACAAAGCAAAATACTTTCTTGTTTTTGACAAAAGACTTGTTCCACTCGTTTTATAGCATTCCTATAAATACAACTTTTTTCATTTTTTTTCCTAGTAAAGATAGTGTGGTAAAAAACTATAAACTTTTGTGTTAAACTTGCTATAACTAAGAATATAAATTACCAGTTTGCCACATATATGGAGTCTTTAGTATTTAATTTATAAATATTACAATTTCATAATTGTGTATATTAATATAGTGTAAGCTTTAAACAAATCAGTTGAGACCATAATACGTTTTTTTTGGTTCGTGTAATAAAACAAATACTATTTTGTTAGTAATTATTCTTCGCTATTCACTTATTTGTTTGCATTCATTTCCGCTTAAATTTTTTTTATAACAAATTATTCATAACCTAAAGTTCATATTCTAAAATCACTTTTTAATCTATTATGTATAATGAAAAATAATCGAATTTGTGATGCCAAAATCATTAGTTGGATCATTATGAAAAAAATTTAAATTTTCGCTTACTATCAAAAAAGAGAATATTATTGTGTTCGGATCACTAATATTAATTCATTTGTATCAAAAGAATTGTACTTCTATGTGTTATGTAGACCCATTTATGATGATTAATATGAAGATAACAGATAATTAATGATCTATTGAGAGCCCAAGCAACCTCTAGAAATAATATATGGTCTCTGCGAAATAAATTAACCTGATTAATTTAGTATAATTCATAATAAGTAATTGAGTGATTTTCCGTGAAGAAAACATATTAAGCTTAGAACATATCGTCGAACAGAATATATGAGCATCACATGTTATTAGTAAAGAACGAACGAAAAATATTACTAACAAAATAGTATTTATTTTCCTCTTTTAACAGAAAATTGTTTAATTTATCATAACAATAATTTATCAAGGAAATTGGTTATACCCAATTGGATCGGGCTCATTAAGAAGAATAGCCTAACTAAAGGCGAACTCAAAATTAGAATAGGAAATGAGATCACCTCGAATCCAAATAATAAATGCGAGATCGTCCGAGTTAAATAAGGAGCGAGATCGTCGGAAGTAAAAAGGGAAAGGTCAAAGCCCATCAGCATTAAAGAGAATTGATTTGAAGAAGCGTGATTTACGGGGAGAGTTAGGATAAAAGCGAATACGAGTTCATACAAAAGACCATCTCGACGGAGCTGGAAATCTTGTACTAAAATACTTTCTCTCTCTTGTAAAAACCTTTGTGAACCTTGAAATAAGAATTTGAGCAACAAATTGGCGCCGTCTGTGGGGACAAAACACAGAAGCTACGTAATCTGCTAATCTACGACAAGTACAAGGCGAATTGACAGCTATAAGGGATTTAGGCGCATTAAGCAATCAAAATTCGTAGGCATTCAATGCGAACGAATCGACTGAAGGACAAGAAAGGCTCGATGCGACTTACAGAACATGAAGTATTGTTTTGACAACAATGCCGGAGGCAACAACGTATCAACGGCAATCACGAACAATCGTAGAGTTACACATAATGGCTAGCACTGCAGCGGAACAAATTAACCAAAGTGAACTCCGGAATCAGGAATTACAAGCTCGAATTCAACGCCAAGAGGAAGAATTTAGGAAACAGCTTTTGGAGCTCCGAGCTCCTGTCATAGGGCCTGAAAACGAAAATACACAAGAAACCCCACCAGAAGAACAAAATCCACCAAATGAGATTCTTCGAGGAGCACGAGCATCAACAGCCCGAGAATGAGTGAATGGCCAGGTTGTGCGGGAAAATCTTATGGTTCAGGAGCGAAACGACGAATCCGTATCCCAAGTCGTGATGATGGACGACGTGCCAAGGAATGACAGTGAACTGCAAAGCTTAAAAGACAGGTTGTCTCATGCAGAGGCTATTGGTCAAGGGATTCAAGACAAGATACGGTGCCCAATGTCACCAGAGTAGGAGATGCTAAACAATCATCAAGTGGAGACCACACTAGAAATCAACGAGCTCCGAAGAATGATGGCTAAAACTCAGCAAGATTACACCAGTATGTGTTCCAAGTTGCACCATGCCGTGTCAACGGCACCAGAGATTAAGTGTGTGATAGAACAAACTCGAGAAATCCCTTTTACAATGCGGATTTCAAGCGCGAGGATTCGAGACCTCGGGAAAATCAAATTTCTACAATACGCAGGAAATACTGATCCCATAGCTCACCTCAAATCTTTCCGTTTATACGCTAATATGTCGCATCTAGACAGTGAAGAAAGAGATGCCGGCTTCTGCAGATTCTTCTCTGAAAACCTTATAGGACCTGCACTGGATTGGTTCTCAAATTTACGGAGAGAATCCGTAAACGGGTTCGAACAACTTGCAGAGGTGTTTCTAAAACACTATACTATCTTCATAGAGAACAAGACCATGATTGACAGTTTTCTCAACCTCCCACAAATGAAGTTTGAACCATTGTGTGACTACATATCACGCTTCAAATGAAATCATGAAGCGTCAACGTAACTGACGATATGGCCTTAATCGTGCTGAAAAGTGGAATATAGCAAGCATCGGCTTTCAGCCAAGATTTGACCGTACGACCACCAAGCTCGTTGGATGATGCTCTCCATAATGCAACAAACATTATCAACTGGGAAGAACAAAGAATTGAGCTAGATTGACGCTGTGAAGAAACCAGCAAACGTTTAGACAAAAAGGAGGTAGCAAAGACCCCGTCAAATTCAAATAAAGGCTAAAGCAGTGATCGTCAGCAAGGTGAAAAGGCAACGCAGGGATGACATTTATTTGTAGTTAGAAAGTATAACTAAAATAGGAAACCGCTGGACATGTCAAAATTCTGCGACTACCATTAAGAGCACAGACACACCTTAGAAGAGTGCAAGGTGGTGCAATGGTTAAAGGAGGAAGGGAAATTAAAAGAATGAATGAGAAAGGTATGAATGACTGGGGTGAAGCAACAAAAGCGAGATCAAAGCCTAGCAGGAGAAGAGGAGACGGTTGAGGTGAGCGAAGCAAAGCAAACTTTCAAGCCACGAGTTGCAGTCATCATTGGGGGTACAAATCTCTGTGGGAGCTCCGTTGCGATTAAAGCACATTAACAAAAGGCCACGACACAGTCCTCAAGTTAGGGGTCTAGCCAGCAGGATGGCAATGGCCCCATAATAACGTTTCGGGAAAGTAAAACCACCCATCTTGATAAACTGCACGATGTTGGGGGAATCGAGCTAGCAAGGATACTCGTTGACACGCGAAGTTCCGTTGCCCTTTTTTTTTATGAAGCCTTCAAGAGAATGGGTTTGGAGGATAACGAGTTGGTTAGGGGTAAAACTTCCCTAACAGGATTCTCAGGTGACACAGCGATGTCTTTGGAAATGATACAACTCAAGTGAAAGCTTGTGAAGTCTAGAAATTAACAAATTTTGTGGTAGTTGATCGATCGTCCCCATTTAACGCAATTTTCGGGAGACAATGGCTCTATGCAATGAAGGCGGTTCCGTCAACGTATCCCCAATGCATAAAATTCCCAACAAAGGAGTAATATACAATAACGAGGCGGTCTCTCGGTGGTTTTACCAGGAAAATTTTAAACGCGTCCGGGACGAGACATTATAGCAACTAACAAAGGCGCGAGAAAATGCTCACAGAACAGCAGCCAATCTTGCGAACCAAAGATCCCAGTTTGCCTGATAGGGAACTAAGCATCGGGGCCGACCTCGATCCTGAGATTCGACAAGAGCTCGAATCATTCCTAAGAGAAAATATTAGAATGTTTGTCTAGACTCCCCAGAACGTGGTCGGGATGAATCCATCAGTAATTACTCACGAACTGAACGTAGACCATACCTACAAGCCCATTAAACATAAGTGAAGAAAGCTCGGTCCAGACAAGGCTAAAACAGTTCGAGAGGAGGTAAAAAAAATTCTAAAGTTGGGGTCAATCATGAAAGTCAAGTACCCCGAGTGGTTAGCCAACCCCGTCATAGTTCGAAAGAAGAATGGAAAGTGGAGAATGTGTGTGGATTTTATAGACCTAAACAAGGCAAGCCCCAAGGACACTTATCAACTCCCTCACATCGACAAAATCGTTGAAGCAACATTGGGGCACCAATTACTATCCTTCATTGACCCATTTTTAGGCTACAATAAGATCTTCATACACCTCGAAGACGAAGAGAAAACATCATTAATCACTGAGCAAGGCACGTTTTGCTATCGAGTAATGCCATTCGGGCTCAAAATGCCGAAGCGACCTACCAGCAATTGGTAAACTTTATGTCCGCCGAGGAGTTGGGAAGCACGATGGAAGTCTACATCGATGATATGTTGGTAAAATCGGCAAACGCTAAAGACCACGTCGAGTAGTTACAACGCTGCTTTAAAATCTTAAACGAGTTCGAAATGCAGTTAAATCCTGCAAAGTGTATTTTCGGGGTGTCTTCCGGCGAGTTTCTGGGGTACCTCGTCACCAAAAGGGGAATCGAAGCCAACCTGCACTAGATAAGCGCCCTGATAAACATGCGTCCACCATGATTGAAAAAAGAGGTCTAATAGTTGACCGAACGCATTGGTCAAAAAGAGGTCCAACATCTCGCGTTCAACCGATAGCTTGTCAATTTTTAAATTATTGAAGGACAACAAAAAGTTCATCTGGGATGATAAATGTCAAGAGGCTTTCAACGAATTGAAAGACTATCTATCAGCACCACCAGTTTTAGCCAAGCTGGTACACGGTGAGGAACTCTATCTGTACCTCGCAGTGTCAGCAACAACGGTAAGTGGGGTCTTAGTTCGATCAAAAGAAAACGAGCACACATCCAATCTACTACATCACCAAATCCTTGGTCGAAGCTGAAACACGATATCCCATGATGGAAAAATTAGCATTGGCCCTTGTAATAGCAGCGCGAAAACTGCGCCCGTATTTCCTATCTCATACAATCGTAGTAATGACAAACCAACCATTACGAACCATCCTTCACAGTCCAAGTCAGTCGGGATGACTAGCTAAATGGGCAATCGAGCTTAGTGAATATGATATAAACTATCGCACTCGGACCAGTATGAAATCCTAAGTCTTAGATGATTTTTTCGTTGAAATTCACAAAGAACCGGCTGAGGCAGCAACGCGTCAAAGTTAATGGACAGTTCACGTTGACGGATCATCATCTCAGAATGGGTCGGGGTTCGGAATACAATTGGCATCACCAAATGGCGAGCTCGTTGAACATTCTTGCCGACTAGGCTACCAAGCGTCCAATAATGAAGCCAGGTATGAAGATCTTCTTGCTGGTCTCCAGATTATAGTGAGATCGGATGTTAAAAATCTGAAAGCTTACAACGATTCTCAGTTAGTAACCAGCCAATTCCACGGCAAGTATGAATCGAAAGACGAAGGATGAACGATATTCTGGCACATGTCCGGGGGCAGCCGAGCAATTCAAAAAATTCACGCTAGAGCTTATATCGTGCACCGAGAATGCCACAGCCGACACCCTGGCCGCCCTCGCATCAACAACGGAACCCCTCATCAAGCATGTCATCCTATTCGAATACTTGAAAAAATCAAGTATTGAGACAACTGAAACCATTGTGGCTCTTAGTCAAACTGACTCAGACGACCAGTCTGTGCATGAGCCGGTGATCACCTCGGACCCAAACTGGCGGGAGCCGATCATCTAGTACATATCTTACGACACCATTCCTCAAGATAAATGGGAAACAAGAAAGTTAAGAACTCAGAGCGCACGTTTTTGCATTATAAACTAGCACCTCTACAAACAAAGCATAGCAGGACCATGTTTGCTATGCACGACTAATGAAAAAACTGCCCGTGCTCTCGCTAAAACTCATCGGGATATGCGGAAACCATACAAGGGGGTTCTATAGCATTTAAGGTGAAACGACAAGGCTATTACCGACAATAATAAGAGACTGTGAAGATTACTTAAGGAGATGCCAAAAGTGTCAACAACATGCTCCCTCCATCCATACGCCAAGTGAGAAAATTGGACAGCTGCTCATCCCATATCTTTTTATGCGCTAGGCAGTGGACATAGGTGGCCCGATGGAACCATCCGGGAAGAGACTTCATCGATTCATCCTTATCACACTGATTATTTCACTAAGTAGGTCGAGGCAGAGCCATTTCAACAAATAACAGGATCCCATATCCAGGATTTTCTATGGAGGAACATCGTATGCAGATTCGGAATACCAGGTGAAATCGTGACTAATAATGGCACTAACCTCGTGTCTCAGCAAGTTTTTATCAAGAGCTGCAAATCAGATTAATATAATCTACACCTCGCTATCCGCAAGGGAATGGCCAGACAGAAGCAACAAAAAAAATGATTTTGTCAAACCTGAAGAAAAGATTGAACTCCAAAATATCCTTATGGTCAGAGGAATTTCAGTCAGTATTATGGGTATATCAAACTACACCACAAAGAGCTACTAAGGAAAGCCTGTTCTCACTGGCTTACGGAGTTGAAGCGGTGGCCCTAACCGAATTTACCGTCCCAAGCCTGTAAAGGGAGATGATGATTGACGAGAAGGATACAAACAACAAGCTTTTGGAGGATTACCTCGATACAATAGACGAAAGACGAGATCAAGCGGTAATTAGAACCCAAAAACTATCAACAAGTAATCACCAAGTTTTATAATTCAAGGATAAAAGCGCGCAAATTTAAACAAGGAGACCTCGTCCTACGGAAAGTATTCGAGAACAAAAATGAGATAAATACCAGAAAATTAGGAACAAATTAGGAAGGACCTATCAAGTTTCGAGCATCCAAAAAGATGGGGTCTATCGTTTGCGGGATCCCGTGACCGCCAAAACAAAGATAAGGCATTTGAATAATGAATTTAAAACATTATTATGCTTAATGTAATAACAAAGAACTACACTAGGGCTTGATTCCATTGGAGGAATATGTAGGCAGCTAGTGTAAAGATGAGTCCAACCCCTTTCTTGATAATATTCTTCCTTTTGAAAGATCATAGTTTTTTTTTTTAAAAGGGAAAGAGACAGATGTAAAGGAGAAAATATATGCAAACAATCAAGATTAAACTGGGAAAGTAGAAAGTTATAATAACATAAGCCCCAAAGTGGGCAAAGTGATAAAGGTTTAAGAGAATCAAAAATGATAAGACCATTATAGCGACCTAAGCTCGATTTTCAGTCTCATTGGCAGCATCTACACCCCGCTTAGTGTTTAGAGTCCCATCAGCATTTCCGACCTCAGTAGCAGCCTTGTCAACACGAGAAGAACCTTTAATCAGAAAGCTGGCATGGTCAACTAGAGGAGACCCTACTGAAACTTTCGCACCCAAAAACAAGTTCGGGAAGGGCAACTCGTTAATTATCAAGTCAGGCTCATCTCTATACTTCAACTTCGTCGAATCTAGTCGTTCGTTAAGAACCACCCACTCGTTAGCTGCATCAAACTCCCCAACATCGAATTCTTCAATCAGCATGAGATTCGATTGGAAACTCACGCATATCCAGATTAAGCACCCACTATTCTTTCTTACGAGTCCATTTCCCACAGACAAATTCGAGCACTTCACGCCAGTGAGAGTATAACGCCTTCATCTCCTCCCCATTGGCATGAACTTGAGTCGCGAGATCAAAGTTCTACGTCTTCAAAAGTTTAATCTCTTTAGTCATTAGTTTTGTCTCCTCGGAAAAAACAAAAAGTTTCGAGGCAAGGCCATTCTTCTCAGACGAAAAAGCTTTCACTTTGTCATCGAACTGCGCTCGTTTGTTCCTGAGTGTTTCTTGGAGCTTGGCATGAGAAGACTGAAGTTGCTCAAATTTTTCACCCAAAGGAGAATCCAGAAGTTTGCTCTCCAGGGTAAAAACCACGTTGTTCATCTCGGCAGAAGTGTGATCATATTAAAGTGAACATTATTTTATAAATGGGAACGATAATCCAACATAAACACGAATGAGAATAAAAAAACAAAGAGCTATACCCGTGTTTGAAGCGTAAGTGTGGCCTTGAATTAATCATGTTCAGGCATCCTATTCACCAGAAAGAAACGGCCCTTGTTGGTGTGTGCAGATAGGGAAGAACTTCAGCGAAATAATCAATAGTATGACGATTAGTATCATTAGGAAAAGCACTGAAACTCGGCTCAATATTGGAACAATGACCAGCAGGTTTGTCATGGCGAGCTCATTTCAGAGCGGGAGGAAATAAGCTGAGGCGCCTTCCCATCTCCCAGCATCCTAAGTCTGCCATCTTGACCGCTTTTCTTTTTCTTCTTAACCATTTTCTTCCTCCTCGGAGCCGAGATAGGCATGGTTTTGGATTCGGAGTCACGAGACTTACGAGTGGCGGAAGGCAAAGGACGATGAGAAGAGCTGGTGGTGGATTGCTTAACTACAGATATTATGACAATATTACAAATTCAAAAGCAGGAATCAGCGCGCAAAACCTAACAAAGAATAAATGAAAACTGACCCAAAAGAGGCCTTGGAACAATGGGTTCGGAGTTCAAGCAGTGTCTAATCCGGAGAGCATAAAAGGAATCCCAGTGCACCTCGCTATCCCTCAACTTCTTGAGAATATCCTTAACCGTCTCCGTGAATAAAGGCGACGGATAAGCTGCAAACAGGAAATCAAATTGACTTAAGTGACCATGGCAACGAAACATAACAAATAGAAACAAGCAAAGCAACAGATAACCAGAATTGTCTTTCCACTCTCGAAGGATGTAATCGGGATTAAATAGCCGTTAGAGCAAGTTTAAAAAAGAAAAATTGCTGCATCTATTCGGTATCCTTGTTAGGGATTCCGTCAAGAATTTTACGATCATCGAGATTGGAAAGGTAAACTGTTCCAGAACTATAATTCATCTTGATGACAGAAAAGCAGAAGAGCTCATAAGCGCCAATAGGAACACCGGCTTTTACTCTGCTAACGAGAGCGATTCGAAGAATCAACAGGCACATTTGAGCGAACGAAAGATTTAATTAATATAAGATAAAAAAGAGTGAACTATGGATTGAGAATCAAAGATGGCAATCACTAAAAGAAGTGATGTAAGCACAAACCCATCCCTCCAGAGCATTGTCGGAAGTCTGGTCCCCGCTGGCAACCATGGTGTCAAGGTTCATCGGAAATTTATATTCTTCATGGCGACGAGCGAGGCGATCGGCGTCAAGTGCCAAAGACTCCTTCCAGGAATCGTCAGAAACAGTATCAGAAGTATAATCAGGATTAAGAGAAAGAGAAGGAGAATTAGGATTGTGAGGACAAGTACTCGATTCCGCAGCTATGAAATTTCCCGAGAAATAAGATGATTGAGAGGAAAAGCTCATATGAAACAAAACAAAGAAGATGAAAAGTTCTCTACACAAAACATGAGGCAATTAAAGGAAATGAAGAAATTACATGTTAAGACCAGCGACGAAAATAACAGAAATAAGAGAATGACCCTTAAAACTAAAGGCATGAATTAACAACCGACAGAACCAGTAATTCCTGGGAAGGGTAAAAAGAATCCTAACCGTTCATAATCCAAAATGAAATTTTGAACGAACAGTCAAGATCGACTAAATAGGGGAATTCAAAGCGGGTTCAAAGCAATAAACGAGCACACTAACAACTTCGTTGTGTTAGCAGGATAAAATGCTAACCATTTGAAAATCGCCAAAAATTGATGCAAGTAGATGCTCTGAAAAGGGCAAAAATCTTGTGGAGAAAGACAAGATGATCTTAAAAAAAAAAAAGAGTCTAGCTGGCCAGAATATAAAGACAAAGTAATGAAACAACCAAATATTCAAAAATAGAAACAAAGAAATTCAAGTTTTGAAACATGCTTATTAGAAAATAAAAGGTGAAAGAAAGAAAAATATTCTTCATTCCTCCAAAAAACTAGGACTAGCAACAGGCGCGCCAGCAGGCTCACAACCGACATCAGTGTCGACATCTTCGTCAGAGTCTGTGACAAAACAGTGACGACCCGGGCTAAGATCAGAAACCTTATCAGCATCATCTTTACAATCCTCTAGGGCAAGACTATCCTTCTCCATAGCAAACGAGAAGTCGTTAAGAGTCGGAACCTCGAACTTCATCTTATTTAAAACCTAAAGCCTTTATGTCAGTGCAGGACTTCAAGACTCAGAAATCAGAATGCCTCCCCAAATGCTTGAACTTGCTACGAACTTCAACCAAATGATCCTTGTATCGCCTCCTCTGTGCGCTGGATTTCTTGCGGAAAGCACACGCAGTAGCACTGCCGTGAGAGATCTTCTATTGGTGACATTCGAAGCAAAGTGTCTTCATGGTGTAATCAACTTCACGACGGGTAGAGGACAGCTTCTTCTTAACCTCGTCCATGTCAGCTTGGAGGTTAGTGATAACCATATCACGCACAATGATTGCGACATTCAAAATCTTGATCAATTCCGTCAAACCACTGGAAGTCGCGCTAGCCAAGTCTGGAGATGCACCAGTCAGAGCACCGGACTCAAAATTGTCAATAGTCTTATTTATTGAGGCCATGAAATACAAGTGAAAGAGACATGATCATGACTCCCTCAAACAAGACAACACGACCAAATAAAAAAGGGTTGAAAATTACGACTCCGAAAGCTCAAGTAAGCTCAATGTAAGCATCTTTCAACGCCCTATCGTGTATAGGAGGAAGGACACATCTGCTAGCGGTGAGGTGATGAAGAAGCTCGGACATCATATGCAGATCTTCAACAACCGGATGATCGTGAGTATGGTTGAAAGTCCAAGTATAGCAAGGATAGCTAGAGGATGAACTCAGTGCGTCATAAGCTCCTTTAGCGGGATGCTCCTCCTTTGCACGAGAAGAACAGGGATGAGCACTCTTACCCAGAAAAGGTCTTTTCCTCTCCTTCGCTCAATCGGAGACCCTGCAACCGGAATAGAACCAGCAGTATCAAAAGGAATGTCCACATCCTGACCGAGAGAACCCAAGGATCCACCTCCCTGGGGATGGCTCGAGGTATCTGCACGACCACATGCACCAGATCGATGAAGGATTTCTGCATAAAGATCGTTCATTAGCAAGAATCAAAAGCATGAATAAAGATAAATACAAAGGAAGGAAAAACTAACTAGTGCGAGAAGATGAGTCAACACGGCCCGAGCGACGAGATGAAGGGGACCCAGCCATAGGGAATGTAAGCACAAGAGTCGCGGGAAAGAAGGCACAATGAACTCTCTCCACAGTAAATGAACCCCAGTGGCAGTCAGCCCTACGAAATTTATGAACTAAAGCTGATAGCTTCTTAGCCTCAAGAACAGGCTCAAGAAAGCTGAAACAGAAAAACAACCATAGTCAGCCCGCAATACTAACAAGAAGAATCTCGCATATAAAAAAATTATCTCTTCTTCAGAAAGCCGAACCATAAGCAAGATGACTAGAATCCAACACTTGGTCTGGAAGGAAATCTCTTATTGACTCGGGACAAAGATTAAAGCAGAAGGACTTCGCAATCCACCCATCCTGACGAACTGGGAAACCTTCGAGAAACTTGGCTCTCGAACATGCGTAAGCATAAATAATTGGGCGGGACCCAGATCTATGGATAGAAAAGAGTTTAAGAAAAATCCCTGGTGAAAGTGTCTCGCCAAACTCATGCGCGAGAACCAATGACGCAATCATTGAGCACATAAAGTTGGGAACAACTTGCTTAAGTGAAAGGCCCAATGAATTAAGCAGGGAAAGTAAAGGGGACGGAATCAGAAGCGAAAGGTTACAATCATCAAAGAAAGAAGAAGAAATTGAAACATTATCGAGTCGGAAATTGGAAGGAAGCCGAAGATCGATTTCACCTAGAACATCGTGAATAACCCTAAATTCACTAAGATCATTCTCCATAAAAAGAGGATGATAGGAAATGTTGCGACTGGAGGAACCAGCTGCAAAATGAGCCTTCGAGGATTAAGGATTTCCAGAAGAAGTGCGAGGAGCAAGGTGAATAGGAAAGATGTGGAAGACGACAGGAAAATAAGAACAAAAGGCGAAGGGTAATGCAAAATAAGAAAGAAAGGTAAAAGAGATAGTAATGAAAGGGAATATGAGGAGTTAACCTTGGGAACTGGAATAGCAATTTGCCGAGCTGAGACAAGTGAAGGGGGAAGTTTATAAGACCACTAATGCGAGAAATTCGGGATCACGAAGAGTCGTGGAGGAAAGAAAATCGCGGGAATTGGAGTAAAAGAATCTTCCTAAATCCTTCAAATTTGACAAGATTAGAGGGCAAATGGTGATACCCAATTGGGTCGGGCCCATTAAGAAGAATAGGCCCAACTAAAAGCGAACTCAGAATTAGAACAGGAAAGGAGATCACCCTTAATACAAATAATAAATGAAAGATCGTCCGAGTTAAATAGGAAGCGAGATCGTCGGAAGTAAAAAGGATAAAGGTCAAACCCTTCAGCATTAAAAAGAACTGATTCGAAGAAGTGTGATTTACGAGTAGAGTTAGGATAAAAGCAGAATACGAGCTCATACAAAAGACTATCTCAACGGAGCTGGAAATCTTGTACTAAAATACTTTCTCTCTTGTAAAAACCTTTGTGAACCTTGAAATAAGAATTTGAGGATTAGCAGAAATCTATCGAGCCATATGGAAAATATGATTATCATGTAGAAAATTGTTCGGAACATATGTTGATCGCAATAACTCCATTATTATCATTCCATTTTTTTATATATCAAATACATTCGGTTTATATATTTTTATGTCATGAAAAATCGTTTTTATACATTTACACACAAAAAAAATCGTCTTTATATTTCAAAAATAAATAAAGAGTATAAAGTATAATAATGTAATATTTATATAAAAACTTTAAGTTTCCAATGAAACTATTATTTATTGAATCACACAAAGATGTACTAGCCAATCACCAAGTCACTCTTCAGCTGATAAATTTCAAACTTGAAGGGACTATACATTATCTATTACATATCCGTATCATATAGATGTGGTAAAAACTATACAAAATAAAAAAATATATCAAAAGTTTTTCATCGCACCCTCTTCACCAGATTGGATGGATGCATAAAGGACAAGTGACTCTAATTTAATTTTTCTTCCCCGGTGGTGGTTTAGGGGTTTCAGTGCAAGCAGCAGGAATCATCTGTCCGGTTACGACAGGTTTAACGTTCGAACATGTAGACACAGCTGGTCCTGCCTCTTTTCCTTTGTTGACTAAGTTGATGTCAGCTAGTGAAATATTGGTGCAAGGTGTGCCACTGCTGCAAGCTAGCACCACTGCTACCTTTGATGATGAAGTTCCTTTAACGTTCTTCACGGCCACGTTCGACAACTTCACTTTCGATGGTTCCTGCTCGTATATTCATTGAAAAGTCTAATTAATCTACAAAGCAATATCATATTAACCAAGCAATGGTTTCGACCGTTTGGGACAATAAATAAATCATTGAGTCATGTATTTGATTCTATCGGGAAGTAAATTGCTATTGTTTAACTAGACGAATATGAAATCATGTCTTAGGTCTCATTATAAAAGTCAGAGTCCTAATTAGTCGGGTTTAGGTCTAGATCTCTGAATTACCAGAAAAGGAATATAATGTGTAAGCCTTTATATGTACCTTAGATTTGCAGTGGCCATAAGGACAGTACTCTTGGTCGATGATAACAGGGTTTTTAACATTTTCCACGGTGATACCTTCGAAAAGGACATCAGAGACGACACCAGGGGGAGATGCAGGCCATGTCTTGATACGAACACCATTATCGGTATCCTTCATGGTGCAATTCTTAACAGTGATTCCTTTCACTGGTGTCTCATTAGGGTACTTTCCAAGACTTCCAATGGAAATACCGTGTCCTGGTCCACATTCGACGTTCTCAACAAGGAAATTCTCAGTACCATGACCAATGGAAACACAATCATCTCCTGTTCCAATCTTTGCTCCTCTCAAAGTGACACCAACGGATACTCCAATGTGGAAACCATCTGTGTTAAGACTTTCTGGAGGTGCCTCAATACCAATATCCTCAAAAGTAACATTCTTGCATTGAAGGATGTTCATGTGGAAAAGTTTGCTGTTGAGTGACTTGATTCCCTTGATCTTAGAGTTTGTGAGTTTTGTGAATCGAATGTTCTGTTACCAAAAACCATACACGAATTTATACGAAAGAAAGAAATCGTCGAAATGGAAGTGTTTTGATGGTTTTTTAATGTAGTGATTCTTACAATGGGGAGTTTGTTGCAGTTGCCAGTTTTGGCACAGTCATTAGCCTTCCAAGCTGCAGCACCTTGACCATCAAAAATGGCTCCATTTCCATTCAAAGTGAAACCTTCCAAGCCTTCGAAATTAACCCAACCAGAATGAGATTTAGTGTCTGGTGACACTGAAGCTGGAGCCTTTAGATTTCCATTCATTTCCAAAGTGACTGCACCTTTGCATGGACCATTAAACTCAATACCATTCACCAAATAATCACCCTTTGGCACTGTAATTGTGCCTCCTGCTGCACAAGCTTCTTTAAACGCAGTCGCAAATGCCTAAGCAAAATTAAATCCACACACAATATCACTTCTTCAACCATGTATGTAATCAAACCTAATAACATAAAAAGTTTGGTAAATAGATATATATACCGCACTATCATCTGTTTTGCCATCTCCTTTAGCTCCTGATGCTTTAACATCAATTGCTTTACCGTTACCTTTGGCTCCTGCAGCTCCGGCAGCTCCTTTAGCTCCAGCAGGTGCAGCAGCATCTTTACCTCCAGCAGCATCTTTACCTTCAGCAGCTGGTCCAGTTGCAACGCTTCCTTTAGGTGCCTTAGCTGCATCTACTGGTGACCAGTTTCCTATTGTGGTTCCAATCACCACTAGTACTACAAGTACCAGTCCTCTTACTCTCCCATTACCCACCATTTTTATTTTCGTTATTTTTGTTATTTTTTCTAATTTTGTTTTAATACTTTTTTTTTTTTCTCAATTTTGCTCAAATGATTCGAGTCCGTTTTATAGAGGATCAAATGGAGATTAACAACCACAAATTCCTTCCAAGCTAAATGTAGTTCTGAGTATTTTGTGTTACAATCAATGAAAAACTCATGGTTCCCTTTTGACTTGGTAAGATTTTCTTTTTTTGGTAAATGTTTTTTTTTTCTTTCTCAAAAAATGACAATAGCTAACATGAGAGCAGTAAGACTCAATTCAAAAGATGAGTAGAGATATATGGAGAATTTGTAAATATAATACATGGGCTTATTTGGGCCAATTTATGGGCTTATTTGGGCCAATTTATGGGCTTATTTGGGCCCAATTTGAATAATGGAGGGAGGGTTAATGGGCTTGGCGTGAGATGAACAATGATATTAAAACAGAACCATTGTAAGAGAAACCCTACTCTGTGAAATGGATAGTGTTGTTGGAATTGGAGATTACGACGTTGACTCGAAGAGAGAGAAGCTGAAGTCTATTCTTTCTCATCTCCTTGCCGATCCGATTCTCTCTGATGTTCCGAGGAATCCAACACTTTCTGATGTCGTCACTCTTGTCAGCCTCGAAAAGGGAAGCGCAATGCGTCTCTCCATCGTCAAGCTCGATGGCTCCTCCTTAGGTATGTATATACCTCATTTTAGCAATTTGTCGAACAAGTGGTGTGCATTGTAGAAATACATGATTTTTTTTTGTTTCTGACTTCTTTGCTGGTAGATGTGGCGGTCATGAATTCAGCTACTTTGAAAGATCTGAAGCTTTTGATTAAGAATAAAGTCAGCGAACTGGAGCAGGCAAACATGGGTCATCGTCACATATCTTGGTATAGCATTTCTCAACCTTTCCTTTTAGTCCTTATATAGAAACTTGTTTTTAATAAGAGTTCTTGGGAATATGTAGGAAGCATGTATGGTCAAACTTCTGTCTTTCGTGCAATAATGAGAAGTTGCTTGATGATAATGCTCTTCTTCATGATGTTGGAGTTCGGAACAATTCTCAGGTATACTTTAACATAATTCCATATCGATTTGGCTACTATAATCAAGTTCATTTCTGATAAGTATGTCTTTGAATGTTGTTTTGTTTGGTTATCATGAATACAGGTGACCTTCATGCCATATGTGATGAAGAAGGGTCGAGGAAGACACTCAAAGAGGAAGAAACATCGTCTCTTTCGTTCTCTCCACAAGACTTCCTGAAGCCATTTCTATATGATGGTACCAAACCAGTCTCTCAGCTTCATTTACATGTATTGTTAGATAGTGGTAGGTCTGAGTTTTTATGTGATTCAAAACTTACTAAAATGACTTGAAATCTTTGTAACTTGGTTAAGATTCCCAGTGATGAAAATTTTAGTAATCTGGACAAATGGGGCTCCCTCTTGGTAATGTCTCCATTGAGGTTTGAGAGGAACCATTTTTGTAGATACCTGGCAGTCTCTGAGGGAACTTACTTTACATATTAAAACTGGAAAACGGTCATTTAAATGTTGGACTTACGTGATTTTGCCAAAAAAAACAAAAAACGAACTATTTAGTGAGCCACATAAAATACAAGCTCGAGTTGACTTAGCCAATTTAGGTACGCAATTGGTCAGTATTAACCTCTTGCTCAATGCGTTGCTTGTCTTTCAAAAATTGTTACTGTTTTTTTTTTTTCATTTAAATCCCTAAATCTGCAATTTATGTTGTTTGTTCTTCTTTTCTCAATAATTATCTCTCCATCTTTTTGTCTTTTCTCCACTTATCAATTCTTTCCGCATCAAAGTTCCCATAAATGAAACCCCAGGAATTTGATGAAACAAAGATAAAAGCTGCATCAGCAACAACAATAGCTAGAGTGAAAAGGAAGAGAAGAGCACAAAGACGAGTTCATCGTCCAATTTCAGGTGTAAGATCAACATTATGAATGCTTGTATGTGTTCGTTTTGTACTTTTAGTACTGACTCTTTCGGTGATGGCATTAACAGAATCATTAACAGCTCAAAGATTGAAGATTAAGCTATTATATTGGGTGTTTTATGTGTTCTGTCAGTGATTTATTACATAATATATAGTCTTTTTGATAAAGAAAATCATGTCGTTGAGTTTCGTGAAACCTATGATTCTCTCTTTTATATATCATCTTCCATTTACGACAACAAAGCTTTTGGTGTTGCAGATGTGCTATTGTGTTTTTAGTTAATAATGATGCTCGTTTCTAGAGAGTGAATTTTCTTTTTTGGTCAGCAATAGGGGAGAAAAACGGCTTATTATTAAAAAATAAAAAAATCTAACGTCTACAAACTAATTTTGAAGTAACATCCTGACTCATAAATTGGGACAAGATCAGCTGGGATAGGACTAAAAGAATGAAAACGCAAAGACAAATCAAAACTAAGATTAGCTAACATGTCTGTCTGACGGTTAGTCTCTTTATAAGTACGAGAAATTCGGATTGTTCAGTTTTTTTGTAGAAAAGTATAGCACAACTGTATTAGGAATGACAAGGGGTAAAGGTCACTGATCCATGTCGTAAGAAAACCTACCACTATCTCCACGAATTGGACGTGTTGTTCCCAAGCTATGTATAATTCGTAGTACACTCCCCATAACTCGGCTAAAGGAGCAGAACATATTCCAATATTAACTGCAAAACCATGCACCCAATTACCATGTTCATCACGTAGAACCCCTCATGCTGATGCAACTCCCGGATTACCTCTCGAAGCCCCATTTGTATTCAATTTGTATCATCCCCCGTCAGATAGGTCCAAGCTATATTTCTCACCACACGTTGGGGGATGATCTAGTCTCATTCATGTTCGAGTGAGCTACCCAAGATTTTGAGCTCTTGTCTTTGACAAACATGACGCAATCTCTACATCTCCAGGGGTCATTAAAGACGTTGCAACAACGCCAACGCCAAGTCCACCAGATCACGGTAACGAAAGTTCTAGGCCATGGAACATCGTTAATAATTTTAACGGACCCCAAGTTAGAAAAAATCCACGACAAAAGATCCATTGCGAAAAAGTTGTTGTGGTCCCGAACTAGAAGTAATCTCGACCAAATCCCCTCACTTACCGGACAGTCCTAGAGTATATGAAGGATTGATTCTGTTTCACCCCTACAAACTGGACACAAATCTGAGTTACATAAGTGTCGACATTAACGCCAGATGAGATACCAGCCAAAAGAAAATCCTTATTTTCTCTGGAATCAAGACTCTCCAAACCCGAGTATAGAAGCAAAACATATTCAGTTTTGACGCAACATCTCGTGTGAGCATAGAATAAGCTGAGCAAACTGAGAAATGTTCATTTATAAATTCGCCCCACGCTATACGATCCCTAACATTTGTGACTTTATTCACAACAATCGTTCTTAACTGTAGAAAAGATAAGTGAGATTTATGGCATTTAAAGGTAAGAGGATATGTCCGATTCCTGAAAAGGAAAAAAAATATTTGAGATTTTTTTGGGTATTAAGATGCAAAAAGAAATTTAGATGAGAAGAGAAGAAAAAAATTGAGAGAAAGACAAGCTATGAAGAAAATGAAACGGATGAATGAGGGATTTAAGTGAATGTTAATGTGAGTAGTAACGGTGTTCCATGGTAGTTATAGTTAACCAATTCCGCACTTATATTCGCTATGTCAAATCAAGTTTGTAGTATTTTATTTGGCTTAAAAGTTCGGACTTTTTTGCATTATAACTTTTTTGTTCTTACAGTTTGTTGGGATTCCAAGACATTGTACTACAAATCAACCTCATATATTTCAATTTCTTATTACAATTGTTGTAGTTAAAGTTTTTGTCATTAGGTCAGAGCATAGCCGGTCTAATGTAGTTGAGAGCCCTATTGAAACTAAATTTTGTTTTTTCGATTTTAAACAAAAAAAACACCAATTTAAAGGTACATAAGATGTTTAAATTAAACAAAACTAAAGAAAAAAACAAATAAAAACAATCTCAATTACGAGTTAAACACAACTTTAATTAAATCACACTTATAACTAAACAGAATCATTTTTGCTTTTTTATAAAAGTTTTTGTCATTAATGTAAATAGAAGTTAGGAGGGACAAAGCCTTACAATAAAATAAATGTTGAAAGTTGAAGATTGAAAAAATGTAAAAAGTCTAAATAAATTATTAGTTTTGACTGAAATTTTTTTTTCAAAGTGAGAATCATTTTAATTTATTCCTCAGAGACAAGAATAAACTTTAAAATGAGAATTACTTTAACATGGAAAATGAGATCAATAAATTCTTTTAACTAAAAAAGATTATTAACTCTAAAATTTTTAGGTTTTAATTTTTCGCCTATGTTGCTTATACCACGGTCGGCTCTCAAGTAAATATAATTGTCTTAGTACAAATGGGATCAGAACCAAGTAATGTTGGAAACAATGACTCAAACAAGAAAGAGAATTCAGGGTAAATCGGAAACGTAAACGCAGATTGTAGAGCCGTAGTGATGACTACTGAACTTGAGCGTTTAGACCGTTTACTTTGTGCTAAGTATCAAAACGGACCAGCTCTAGAATTAACTCTACTCTCCTAAAGCAAGCACCTACCTTAAGAGATGAAGCTCTTGGTGAATTTCAGAAAGGGAGAAATCAATGATCAAGATGATGTGCTCAGCAATGCGTCTTCTTATTTATAGGTACAAGACTCCACGCCATCGACAATCATCTTTATTTCATAGCAAATCTGGTTTCAGTTATGGAAATTTCTGTAACGGATTGAAAATAATGAGACTTTAAGTATGAAGAGAATTCTCTGGGTTTTGGAATTGAAAAAGATGAATGATTTCATGGGATTTGGTTTTATATTGGGCTGAGAATGACAATGGCCCAATCTGAATTAAACCCAATAAGAAAATCTTTTACGATACTTTTATGAGAAACAAACCCAACAAGTAATACCATTGCCTATATATCGTGTCGTACAATTCAGCAGATCATAACCTTAGCAGCAAGAAGCGAAATTAAAAAAAACTAGCAATAAACACAACAATTTAGAAGATCATCATCATATTGCGGGACTAATCTTTATTGGAGCGAGAGAATTTTTTTCATTTAACTCTGTATCTATATCTGTCAGCAGTTAAAACTCTATTATTTATCACTGTAAATTATATAGGTAGCAATGTGAATAATAAATAGAAAGCTTTTTATTTTCATTATCAATCAAACAGAGAACAGGTTTATTTTCATTAATTTGTCTGCAGCCGAAGAAGCTTGTGTTTTTATTCGCACATATTAAATAGTCTGGCCCAAAGATGCAATGCAGACGTATGCGTGTTCTCAGCTGTTGGTGATATTAATGTGAATCTATACAAACAAATTACAAGAGGTTGTAATATTCAAAAGTCAACACATTAAAAAATAGACACTTGTCTTGAAATGATAAATAGTGAGTAATGTTTTTACATAAATGGGTCTAGGAATGTCTTTTTGTGTTATGTTTAAATCATATATAAATAATTAATTGGAGCCTAAAGAAACAAATACTAATAAATAAAAATAGAGATGAATTGATATTAAGTGTTTTGGAAAAACCGAAGTGGTGGGAGACTTGTGCAATTCTTACTAAATATTACTCTCTTTTTTTTTTGCTTTTGAAGAACACTCACTCATGGCTCAACTGCCCCCACCCACCATTTTCTTTTGATTTTACTTAATCATATCTTATCCATATTTATTGGTTCTAAACTCTCCTAATCTATTATCTAATTAATCTCAATAACACTTCTAAAACTCAATAGTGTTGTATCACTTAAACTCACACTCATAGTTTCATTTTATAAGCTATTATCCTATAAAAAATAGTTTTAGACAAATAGCTTTATGCTCATTTTCTGTGCATAATACATATTATAAGAGTTATGTTATAGATCACTATTTTGTAAAACAAAAGTTAGTAGTATATTTCAAAAAATAATGTAAATAAACTTTATTTAGTCAATAAAGATTTTCAATACATCAAATCCAGTTTTGATAATATTAATAAAAACATATAATATAATATTTGTCGGAAAAAATTTGTTAACATAATAAAATATATTATTAACATAATTTTTTAAGACATGTTCCTAATCAACCATAGTAATATTACATGAAGTATTAAAATATAATCATTATTTTTTTTTGTCAAGCAACATCTAATTTACCATTAAATGGAAATATGAAAGTTTGGTAGGTACATTAAGACGTGCTTTGTAAGTACATCAGCCTCTTGATTCTCAAACCGATTTATAAAAACTAAACTAAAAAACTCGAATTTCTTGGACATCTTTTCTATATATCCTATGCAATTCCAAAAATTTCTGGAGGATAGGCTTTGTTGTTCTTCCAATCATTTTCTTTTGCATCCGCGATCGCAGCTCTGAGACTACAACTCTCGGCGAGGAGTGGAGAGGATGTACTTGGTTCTGATTCAGCTTTCTGGAGTAGTACGCGTTGATCTATATTTTTCCAGATTCGTTCTAATTCTAGTTCTGATATATTGTTTGCCCACACTCTGTCAAAGCGACAAGCAATTAAATCTTCGATCTTCATTTTGAATCTCAATCTGTCGAGCTTCTTTCCGAATTTCATTTGCAATCCTGAGCCTGATTCCACTCTTGTGATTCTTTGATTGCTTTCATTACTAGATCTTCTTCTTTAAAGGAGTTATTTTCAAAAGAGTCTATGATTTCTAGAAGTCCAAAGGTTCTAACAAATCCAAAGGTGGAGCAGCACTTCTCCTAGTCTAGTCGGTGGAAAAGTCCAAAGGCGTTTGAGGGATCGGAAACAGTCAAGGGTACTTGAAGTGGTTCTAGGATTGAAAGGTGTTTTGTAGGGAGCTAATTCCCAGACTTTTTTCGCATGAGCATTCAAACAACAGGTGGTGGATAGTCTTCTCGCTTCCACATCTCACGTCATACTTTTGAATTAGAAGCATGTATAAACAGGTGGTGAAACAATGTATAAGATGGAAAAAATCAATAAATAATTTTGAATTAGAAGCATGTTAATATGGAATATGATGTTGACATAATGACTTGTAAACATATATCATACTAATATTGAACATGGTGATGACAAATAAGTATTATTAGACTTTTATTTTTCTAATAATAAGATATAATATATATTAGAAGAATGAAATAAACAAAAAGGTATTAATTATGTAACAATTAAATTAAAATAAACAAAAAAAATATTAATTAAAATAAACAAAAAAAGGTATGTAACTATTTAATCCCAAAAATAAAAAGGTATGTTAAATTAAAATAAACGCAAGTGGTTTCTAACCTAATGGCATGTGGTAAGTTTACTAAAGGCAAACACACTTATACGTCGAGAGATCGAGTTCTACACCCTGCATTATGCAGAAACTTGGCTAATGGGCCGGGTAGTTGTGACCCAATATTGACAACAACAAAAAAAACAAAAAGGTCTAAAATAAAAATAAGGAACAATTTTTATTGTTAAATATGTAACTAAAAACATATTTGTAACTTATCCAACAAACTTCTCTAATAATGTCTAGAATACTTTGAAAAAAAAAACAAATATTAAAAACACATGAATTTTAGGTGATATGTATTAAAGTGATAAATCATTTTTTATGCAAACATAAATTTCTAAAAAAATTCTAAAATCTAATCTAATGTTATTGAACTAAATATTTTTTAAAAAACAATGAAATCCACTATTATTGAAAATATTTTAAATTTATATTTTAAGCTATTCTAGAAATTTTTGAAATATTTTAGAGGATTTCTTTAGTCAAAAACATAAAAATTCAAATGACATGCCTTCAAATGGAGTTTTGGAAGCTTTTATAACAAATTATAAGAATTTCTCCAAATTCATCTGAACTAATTTAAAATTTCATGAAATCAAATTATTTAAAATCATTCAGCATGATTCAATACACCCTCAAAAGTATTTTTTTCAATTCTCCTTCAGACCATCTAATGTTTATGCATTGAATTTGACTAAATATATGTACATATATAAAAATATTATTTATTCGTTATAAATTTTTCATAAAGGTCAAAAAAAAAAATGTAAGGTCGTGAATTTTCGTAACTTAATATGATATTGTCTTTTTTCGGACACGAAGTCATGTCTTCTTCTTCACAGTGATTTTGCATATGTAACCGTCTTCACTTTCTTGATTTATAAGATAAAAGTGAAACAAATAAAAACTAAGAAATTCACTTTAAATTTTGTATCTTTTGTGCCAGAGTTTCACTGATTTTCTCTTCAATAATTCGTTTTACCTCTACAATTCTTTCACCATAAATTCTTTAGAGTTTCCTAAATGTTCCAACAAGTACCGCCAGAAAAATTATATGAACTCCATCGCGAATGGATATAAGCTAGATATTGTAATTTTTTTATTATCCATTTACGTGGCAATATTGGGAAATTTCATACAGTTCATCACGGAATTTCCATAAAATATAGAAATTCGAGATAAAAATAATTGAATGGTTATTTAGTTTGATATTATCATAAACTATCGTAACTGAATTGTGATGGCCTTGTCACCACTTCTTATTGTCAAGAATTTTATACCAAATCGTAACAAAAAGTTATATGCGTTGTAATTTTTTTCGTTCGTGATTTCCATCGAGAATGATCTACGATTTCTCATCTTTTCTTGTAATGCATGGTTGTAGTTATTATTTTCGTCTCATAAAAATTTAATTTAACAAACAATAATATAATTCCAAAAAAATAATATTAAATTCAAATTCTTTTGTTTTGGTAAGTACATAAATAATTTTCGTACAAATTAAAATGCAAAGATAATTTTACGTTCGATGAATGTTAAAAAAAAAACTATCTAATCATTTCAACTTAGAATAAACATAATATAATGTTTGGAGCAACTTTATAATCAACCATAATAATATTTAATGTGATGCTGATTATAAACGTTTTTTTTTACAAATTCACTTTTCTTTTAATATATAAAAATATGGAATTATGTTCATTCTAAAATAACTAGAGAAAATGAAAACAACTTGAATTCAAACAAACAAAATGTATTCTAATTTTGGATAATTTATATAATTATCTATATTAAAATTAATATTTGTAAAGTTAAATAATAAGTTTTTGTATAGTCTTATAAAATAGTTCAATAGTTCTTTTGGATCTCTCTATATGTAATTCATAAGTTTCTAAACCATTAAGTTGATTAATTTACTCGTTGTATTAGGGATCATTCTTAATTGTAAACTCTTACCTGATAATGGTCTTCTTAATAATAAGTTTTATGATATCTCAATTTTTTTTTTGTTAAAATAGAATCACAAGTTGGTTTATTAGCCAAGTTTCTATATAATACCAATAATGAAACTCAATTTCAAAATATATAAGTGTATCTGCTGGACTTATCCTACCGCCACTCAACATGCTATCTCAAAAATTATAAAATTATAGTGGACATTAACCTTCAATTATTTTGAGAAAAGAAATACGAAAAAAGTACACAATTTTATAAATCAAAAGGTTATGTAGTGATGATATTAACGACCGAGATTAAAAATCAACAAATTCGAATTAAAAAAATCTTAGATAAAAAGTAAAAGGAAAGAGAGATGCAAAGAAGATGACTTTTGCATGAGTTGGCGACTTCTTTTTGGTTCTTATTAATAAAGTCTATAGATATTTAATTATATAATTAAGTGTTGTACTGTCATCATCACATTTTGTTTTCTTCTCCGTTTTTCTTTATTCTCTTTTGACAATATGTAATTCAATCTAATCCTACGGTCTAGATCTCTCTAATCATCATCTCTCTTTGTTCCATTTACATAAAAATTATATTAAAAAAAAAACATTTCCACAAGAGAATTATTATTAGGAAAAGTGTTATCTTAGCCCAATTTTTCTTCTTATTATTATTATTATTATGTGATGCTTATTCAACGTATCATCCCTTTTTCTCTCATCTTCTCCATCTTCTTCTCTCTCTCTTCATCTCAAAGAAGCAAACTCTTGTTTCTGTTCCTCTTCTTCCTCCATGGCTTTAGAGAACAGTTCCAAGAAGAGAAAGATAATCGATGAAGGAGACGACGAAGATGGAAGAGGAAGAGGAGGACTATTAGAATCTCTTCCCGGAGATATTCTCACCGACATCTTCTCTCGATTACCAATCTCTTCCATAGCTCGGCTTATGTTCGTTTGCAGATCTTGGAGATCTCTTTTAACTGAATATGGTCGTGTTTCCTCTTCTTCTTCTGACACGAAGCCATGTCTTCTTTTTCACTGTGACTTCCCCATACGTAACGGTCTTCACTTTCTTGATTTATCAGAAGAAGATAAACGAATCAAAACCAAGAAATTTACTTTAAGATTCGCATCTTCTATGCCGGAATTTGATGTAGTTGGCTCGTGTAAAGGTTTGCTCTGTTTATCGGATTCTCTCTACAACGATTCACTTTACCTTTACAATCCTTTCACTACAAACTCCTTAGAGCTTCCTGAATCTTCCAACAAGTACCACGACCAAGAACTCGTCTTCGGTTTCGGGTATCACGAGACGACAAAGGAATACAAAGTTGTGAAGATAGTTTACTTCAGAGCTACTACTAGTAGCAACAATGGTATTTACAGAAGTCGTGGAAGAATTCAGTACAAGCAATCAGAAGTTCAGATCTTAACTTTGTCATCAAAACAACAAGATCAATCATTATCTTGGAGAAGCTTAGGTAAAGCTCCTTATAAGTTTATGAAACGTTCATCGGAAGCTTTAGTCAACGGAAGGCTACATTTTGTGACAAGACCTCGTAGACACGTGCCAGATCGTAAGTTTGTATCGTTTGATCTTGAAGATGAAGAGTTTAGAGAGATTCCTAAACCGGATTGTGGTGGGCTAAACCGGACCAATCATAGACTAGTGAACCTTAAAGGGTGTCTTTGTGCAGTTGTTTATGGTAACTATACGAGATTGGACATATGGGTAATGAAGAGTTATGGAGTAAAAGAATCATGGGCTAAAGAGTATAGCATTGGAACTTACTTGCCAAAGGGGCTAAAGCAGAATTTGGAGAAACCCTTGTGGATTAGGAAGAATTCTGAGAATGGTAAAGTGGTAAGAGTGTTGTGTGTGTTGGAGAATGGGGAAGTGTTGTTGGAGTATAAGAGTAGAGTCCTTGTGGCTTATGATCCAAAAATTGGTAAATTTAAAGATCTTATTTTTAATGGTTTGCCTAATTGGTTTCATACTGTTGTTCATGTTGGAACATTGTCTTGGTTTGATACACCACTTGATTTATAAAAAAATTATTTCATAATATAATAAATGGACTGTACATATATAATCTATTTCATTTTTTAAAAATTTTTCTGTTTTAGGTTTTGGTTATTGAATTTGTTGCTGCAGCTTCTTGCCTCCTTCCAAGTTTTTTTTAGAATTTGCTGAATTTATGGCTTAATTTTTATGTATTGTTGCTTATATATATATAATTTCAGATTTTTGGTTCTTAACTTTCAGTTATTGTTTGGACTAACGTCATGATTGTTGGTTTGTGAATTAGATGGATAACCATATAAATGAGGAGTTTTGTGCCATTTGATTGTATTTTTTACTATATATTAATGATTTTATAAATTTTTTTAACATCTTGTTTTTTAACATCTTCATGAATCATCATAAAATTTTCAGGAAAAACTCTCGTAGCATATTCTTAATTAGATCCTTAAGGATTTAAAAGAAGAAAAATAAAGGATGATAAAGCAAAACTTAAAGAAATATGTATCATTAAAAAGAGGCTTTCGCAAATCACGCAAATCATATAATTTTCACTAAAAAAATAGACTTGTGTATATAACTATAGATTAAGTATAGTGATTCTGGATCTAAATATTAAACCCATGTGGGAAGATTCCTTATCTTCTGAAAACTAAAATGAAATCTCTATTCATCGTAAGATCTAAAAATCTTTTATTTTTCTTAAAAAGGAAGAAAGAAAAAAAATGTGAAGTCTTTTCATTTGTTGTGGAATGTCTGAATTATTAAGGGCTTTTTTTTTTTTTTTTTAGGGGGAAATT